>PVIJ01003810.1:0-128257 GCA_004024925.1 Scalopus aquaticus | reverse complement strand
AAATGGCCAACAGATACATGAAAAAATGCTCAACATCACTTATAATCAAGGAAATGCAAATCAAAACCACTATGAGATACCACCTCACACCTGTGAGGATGGCACACATTAAAAATACAGGCAACAACAAATGCTGGAAAGGATGTGGAGAAAAAGGAACTCTTCTACACTGCTGGTAGGAATGTGAACTGGTCCAACCGCTATGGAAAGCTGTATGGCGATTCCTCAAACTGCTCTACATGGAGCTTCCATACGACCCAGCAATCCCACTTTTGGGAATTTACCCAAAGGATACAAAAACACTAATCCGAAAGGATACATGCACCCGTATGTTCATTGCGACACTGTTCACAATAGCAAAGGTATGGAACCAACCCAGATGTCCAAAAATAGATGATTGGGTCCAGAAGATGTGGTACATATACACAATGGAATACTATTCAGCATGGAAAGAAGATAAACACATGCAATTTGCAGCAACATGGATGGAATTAGAGGGGATCATACTCAGTGAAATAAGCCAGAAAGAAAGAGAAAAATATTGAATGGTTTCACTTATAACAGGACTATAAGGAAACCAAATAGGAGAGAGACAATCAGCAGGGGGGGGGGAGGCGGAGGGAGGGAAGGAAAAGGGCACAGGATGGAATAGAGAAGAGCGCAGGGGACCATGAAGATGGATCGCGGGTGAGTTGGTGGTGGGCTACCCAAGGGGAATACAAAATGTAAAAGACATAAATAAGAATAAAAATATATATTAAAAAATATATATATATACATACACAGATACATACACACATACACCCATATACATATACACATAGATACGTATACACATACATACACATATGTATGTCAGCATGTTTTCTCATGTATGATCACAGAAGTCACCTGGTTAAGGGAAACAGCTTATTTCTTAAGAGGAAGCATTAAATACTGCCCTGAATAGGATGAATGTGTTTCTTACGATTGGGATTTGACTGCATCATAACATCGTAAGACACAAAAGACTCATTGAAACTGATCTTACTGAAAGCAGCTTTTTCTAGTTGCAACACACAACTCCATTCTTTAGAAATGAGATATGTTTTAGCAGTGACAACAAGGACCATATTTTCAATGATATAAACGTACTATCATAACAGTGTTCACCTTCAAAATCCACCATTCATTTCAGCTGAATGCAGCAAACAAAAATCTTAGTTTGCAAGGGTTGGATTGAGGCACAGATTGATTCCTAACTCGAATAGTCTTCAAATTCCATGATTCTATTGCTTGCCTGGGGGAGACATCAGTAGATATCTGGACCTATTCCAACATGTCTCCATTCCACTGCCTAAAGACAGCAAAATGATGAAGGATTTGAAATCATCATTTACCCCCAACTGGCCTTTCCTATGTAATTAAAAATAGAGGACAAGGAAGGTATCAATCAATTTGCCAAATGTTAAATTTATCTGTTTTTTTCATGACTGTATATAGGGCAGAAAGAAAAACAAAACTCATTTGTAACTTCTATCCCCTTTGTCCTCAGAGGGCCATGGAATATAAGGCATACAATTGTTTCTTTTTTGACAACACTTTCTATCATCAAATTGTAATAGCTACTTACCCAAGGAGCATAGTAACTTTCACAATAAATTCTATTTATAGATATGGGCATATGCCAACTCAATCACTGGGAAAATGTGCTAATCTTATTGCCATTATTTTCAGGAAACCTTGTGGGGAAGAAACTTTTATCCAAGATTGCATTTCCCACTGCACTAGATTCTAATACCAAGAGTACTCAGGGAAACAAAATTTCTGAAGACAGGTTTGAGCATCATGGAGTAATCAAAGAAAAGGATGGGCCTCAACAATACAAATACACCAGGTAGGATCATTTCTCTTGGGCCTCAACATTTTGGAAAAGGGACAAAATTTGAATTAGTGATTTATTGACAACATTTAAACCAGAAACTGGAGAACAGTCTAATTAAGTTACACACATTCATCTGCTTCCCTGTCTTTCCCCTCTCTCTTCTCCATCATCACCCTAAGCAAGCATGCTAGCCAAGCATTCAGCAGTTCAATGAAATGTATAAGTAGCAACATGAGATATACATCACTGTATAACTCCCTATGACAAATCGTGTTAGAGAAGCAACAGTGATGTTTTATAAAATTGTGATTTTTGCACTAGTTTCTTGGTATACACACACACACACATATACATACACATGTGTGTATATTTGTATTTATATTTTATAATGTGTATGTAAGTATATATTATGTGTGTATGTATTTAAATGTATAATGTGCATATAATTATATATATATAAGTACCACATACACAATCACTTCAAAGACTAAGTGAATTTACTCCTAAAACTGCCTTTGGACCCAACGCGACTTGGTTTCTGCTCTGAATCTATGGTCATTACAATCAATCACTCGTTAGCTCAATTGAATACTGACCACAACTTCAAGACTGGACAGAGTTAAATCTTTTACTGTTTTTCAAATTTAGATTAGTTCAAAATCTTGAAATTATTAGAAAAGCAGACACGATATATGTAAGTAGGTTTGTAAATATCCTCATTTCTTAGTTTAATTATATTCTCCCATAACTTCAATCTCTCCCATAATTTAATACATGCTGGTCTTCCTCCTGCAAATTCCTTTTTCTCCTTCTTTTGCAAAACTTATGCTAAGTTACACTTCTTACTGGGTTCAATTCCTGATGCCTCTGGTTCATGCTGACCCCTTGCCTTCCTACTTTCACAGCACTCTCAAAGTGTGGGTCAAATATTTTAGCATATAATTATGTTGTTTTAATTGCTCCCTACAAATGTAAATTTCAGCTCTCCAAACAGGCTGAGAGCCTAATGAGGTCAAGATCATGGACTGCCTTTTCCACAGCTCAAAGAGTCTTCATCCTCCTTGACATCTGAAGGCTCTACTAGTGTTTATCCTCTCATCATTACAATCATCTTTCCCTTTGCCTCCACAGCCCTTCTATCTGTACCTTCTTGTTTCACCTACTTGCTTCTCTTCTTCTTTGTTGGGCCTTAACAAGGTCTTTTGCCAGGCCTTAATCATCAGTTCTGTGTTCTTCACTCTTTTAACTTTATTCTTTTGTGATCTTATTCGTTGCCAAGACTTTAAGTCATATTTCTAAGAAAATGACCCTCAGATGTAATTTAACAGTACAAAAACTCTCCTAAATTTTAGTTCCAAAACTTAAAATATCTGCTGGATGTGGATATATACTATTAATCACCACAAAGGGAACTAAAGTTTGAATTACTGTGTGTAGACTTAAACAAAAATGTTTTGCTGCTATTTGCCTCCCCGTAATTTATTTATTTCCATTAATGAAATGGGAATATTTTGAAACCAATGTATTGAAACCTTAGAACAACATAAACTCATTTACCTGTCCTCCAACTTTTATTATCAGTGTCACCAAATTCTGTTGAATCTTTTCAGTAGTTCCTGAGTTGATGACCTTATGATTTCCATTATTACTACACTATTTTTAGGGTTATATCAGAGTCATTAAAACTATATCAAGAACCTCTTACTTTAAATCTCCCATGACAATACCATTTTGTATTTTTAGAAACCTACTTTCATTGTGTTATTACCTGGGAAGACATAGTTAATGCTTCTCCACTCTCTATGAGAGAAAGTTCAAACTTCCAAGTCTTTCATTGGATATTCTTCCCAATTTAATACTAACCAACAGTGACAGGCTGATTTTTTGTTCCTTTCCATGTAATCTCAAGTTCCCAACACATTGTTACTACGAATAATACTTGTAAGTCCATGACACTGTCATAACCATCCACTTCCTAGAATGCCCTCCTCCTCTCTCAGTCCATGCTATGATAGTCCTACCAGACTCTAGCTTTTCTGGAAAACACACACTCAGAAACCAGCCATTGGCACATTTGCTTTTATAACTCACTGATGTGACCGATTGTCTGCCATCTTCATCTGATCCTTCCATTTATGTGGAAATCAATCCCATATAGTAGATGGTTGGTAACCACAGTGAAAAGGTCTCCAAAACCACTAGTCATAAAATACAAACAAAAATAAAATAAGATACTAGTTCCCATCCACTAGAATGTTTAAAACCAGAAGGACTGACAACACTTAAGAGTGGTGAGGTTATTGAGGCTCTAAAGCTCTCATCTTGTCAGTGGCAGGATAAAATGGTATAGCCAATGCTTGGTAATATATAGTAGTAGAAATCAGAAAGGAGTTACTGGGGGCATTGAGGCGAACTGATTAGAAAGGGGAATAGGTAATTTTCAGGGTGATAGAAACGTCTGCCTTCTTATTTGGGTAGTTGTTACATGAATGCATACATTTGCCAAAACTCATTCAATTGAACACATGAGATCTGTCCTATTTTCTATCTTAATTATAACTCAATCAAAGAAAAATACACTGTCATAGAAAAACTGATACTGAATTTTCCATGGTCGTGGAGGATATAGAGGACTTAGAAAATTGAAGTCCCATGATCCCCAAATCCTAATTTTCTAGACCCCATAATTGGCTAATTTGAGTAATGCTATCTTTTTCCTCCTTGGCGTGTCCTCTGAGAACCATGCCAGAGAGCATCTAGCAGCCAAAAAGCAGCCAGCCAGCGAGAAGAGCAAAGAGTCTGGATAAAAAGCCTCTGAATAACCAAGAGTTGGCAGCATCATCGAGTGTCTGCCAACAGATCAGGGGTCAGGGCTGTTGGAGCAAGACAAAATGGAGCACAGCACAAAAGAAGGGCCCTCTTACATGCTTCCAGAAATTACAAAGCTCCAGGGAGCACTTGCTGTTCTCTCTACTCAGTCAGCACTAACGAACAAAGGGAAGATAAAGGGAGGGGCAGAAGGAAGCTGCACTAAGACACAAATGCAATGAGGAAGAAGGGAATCGCCACACCAAGATTTCTAGACAAAATTGAATGAGTGTTTCAAGGGGTGATTAAGACATAACACATCAACTTCTACCTGTCAGACACCATTCTCAGCATTTTAAATTTATGTGATAACATATATTATTCTTATAATAATATCATCATGCAGTTACAATTACTATCTGAATTTTGTACATGAGGAAATTGAGGCAAAAAAATAATGAGGTTACTTAAAAATATACAATCATATAACTACTGAGCAGTTGATTCAAATCCAGGCTGGGAAGCCAAAATCCATGCTTTCAATGACTCTAGTATTATACTGTCTACTGTCTAAACTAATCTATTGTTAGTTTAGATTCTCCTGCATCAGATTCTAAGGTAAGGTCTCTTTTACTGAGGAGAGAGGATGGTGTTTTTTGGTGAGTGCTGGGAATACAAGGAAAATAACTGGAAAAACCAGGAGGAAAGAAACAGTGAGACTGAGTCAGAAAATGAAAAAAATTCTATATAAATATAAATATGTGCTATTGAGATTTAGGCTCCAAGGTTAGAAAGTGCTGAATCCTTCTGGGATCTCTGAGAAGTATTCAAAATGCCACCTACAATTGCCATAGAAAGAAAAGAGACTAGAGCATCTATCTATTGGCTTTTTCCCCCCACTGGGTTAGGCTTGCCTTCAAAGATTTATCACCCTCAACACTTCCAAATTGTTTGGGCATGGAAGAATAAGTTCTCTTGGCATCAGAGAAGGTCCTGGGGCAGAGAGTAGGAAGACACACAAGCAAACTCAGGTAGGATGCTGTGACCTTGGTGAGTAAGAACTTCCACACAGTTGCATTGAAATCAGCAATGAAGCAGGGATGGCTTGGGGGGAATATGATGCGGTTACCAGACACAGATACTACAATCACCTCTCTGGGAATAAGCACGACGATAATGACAGTAATCTTAACAGCAACGTTTATTGAACACTTGCTGCTATGTGTCTTTTATGCATTGTCTCTCTGAATCTTCAGATCAACTCAGTGACTTGTGTTGTTATCCACATTTTACTGATGAAGAATATGGGATGTCCAGAGGCTAGGCAACTTGTTCAAAAACACACAGCTAGTAAAGATACAGATCTAAGAACCAAAGATTCAGAGGATGTACTAACATATCATCTCTAAGCAATATGTTTTAGGAATAAACCACAAATCCCACTCTGAAAGCTACATCAAAAGAGAAATCATTTGAAGTTGATATTAATATGTAAGACAAAGCCAAATGTCCAAAAGAGAACAAACATGTTGTGAGATAAAGGTATGAGAGAAACCCTCACTATTATGGGATAACACCAACTTTGTTTGTTGATATAATATTACTATTAAGCGATAATGCACCAAAGTTAACTCAAGGTCGATAGTCAGTGACAACACAATAGCCAAATCAAACTGCCACATTTATCTCCTTTAGTAGGTTCTCAGTCACCATCCACAAATATCCAACTCAGCAGGAAGAAATTGCAAGATAATTCTAGAAATGTAGTCAATACATTTATACTGAATTTACTTTAAATATATTCTAAGTGTAACCTAACCATACTGCCAAAGTCAGTCTAAAGAATGATTTATATCATTTATAATAAGTGCTATTAAACTACATAGAATATAATGCATATACTATAAAGCTGAGTCCTATAAAAATTATTGTAGTAAATGTGTTTCACCAACCTTGGCAGCCTAGTTACTCTTCCCACAGCTCCTGCTGAACACAGCATATGCCCACATATAAATGGTTATTCCAGGTAAAGTCCCCAAAGTCTGACTGAACCAGCCAGTCTCCTGAATCAACCGCAGCCAATCAGAAGACTTCTGGAAAAATGGAACTGCCATTAAATGAATTGTAAATCTCCACTGGGCACTTGAACTAAGAAGTGATGTAAAGGAAAACTAGGGCTTGGTTTTGTGAAAGTAGAAGTAGACAAAGTCCATCTGGGAAGGGGTGAGGGGAGCAAGAGAGAATCAGAGTGGAAGGGCAGAAAAAGAAAGCATCAACAAATAAGGCAAGAGACAAGAGGCATTCTCGCTTGAAGGACATGGAAGAAATTCACTTTTAGTGACTATTATAGTTTTTGGCTCCAGTCTCTGGCAACTGGCTGTACTCCTGATCCTGAGTTCTGTAGGATGATCCTTTCTCCAGAGATTCCATCCTTCTTTCCTGCTTAAGTGATATTGAGAAGAAATTGAAATTGAATGACCACCAACTATGCAAAGTGAAAGGATCAGCTGTGAAGAAAGAAGCAGAGTTCAGAGACAGGTGGTCCAGATGGAGAGGGAAAGCAAGCGCTTCCTCGTTCCCAGAAGGCCTGTGACACATTTCGAAGGGATCTATGTATCGTCCCAGGGACTGCCCGTTGCCCTCACGCTTTTTAGTGGATTTCTCTGCCTCACCACAAAACGAGTATATTTCAGACACTGATATTCTTTCTCTTTGTTCATGCACCTTCATTTTCTCCTGCAAAATGTATGTATCATTCTTCTCCTTTGACTTTTTAAACTAGCGTTTCCAGTTGGGACAATAGGGCTTCAGTGACTCATTTCTACAGCAAAAGTCATATAAAATAAAATGTGGACAACAAAAATTCTGCTAAAATAACAGTCTGGGTCAAGTAGTTAGTGTAAAACACTTCAAAGTATATTCTGTAGTCCACAGCAGATTAACAGAGATGTTTCCAAAATGGAACATATATTAAGCTTGTACTCAAAAGCACAAAATGTAAACACCTATATTTTAAATTATTTTTCCCATTGTTAATTTTATCTTTATTGTGCTATTCATGATGCTGGAGAAATAGAAAGTGCGTATATACAGCTATACTTACGTATGTGCCCGCACAGACACATGTGCGTGCATGCTCACACACACACACAAATTTCTTAAGTGCCCACAATGAACTTTTGGGGAAGCAAATGTCAACATGAAGTTCACAGAGAGGCTAAATGACTTCCTGTGTGTGTTTATTTCCCGTACTGCCCATGAGGAAGTCTAAAAAGAACAGTTTCTACCCAACAGCTCTCAGAGTTTCAATAGGTTTTTCAAAGCTCCCTCCCCACCCCCTGCCCCAAGCAAAGGGATACTGCTGTGTGGTTTCTAAAGATTTCACTTACAACCAACTGAAAACAGAGCCTGAATGGACAGTAAAACCCACACCAAACTTCTCTTTGCGCCCTGTGTGGGACAAGTGGTTACTTTGTTCATTTACAAAGCCCTGAGAGAGAGGAACTGCTTCTATGGTATAAGAAGCTCCTTTCAAATAAATCCTTTTAAACAGATCTAAATCATGTCGCTCAAAAGGAAGGAGGCTGCACAAGGAAATGGGTAGAAACTTTTAAGTTCTTCTCACAACCCAAAGCCCCAGAGAAACAGACAAAAAGTCTTCTCTGACATATTATCTTTTATAACATTCCTCAAAGATGAGTCTTGCTTGGTCTCCACAGATTTGCTTGCATCTCTTGAGGAAAATGAAGGTTTGGGGTGTTTTTCTTTTTTGTTTTTTTTTTTTTTTTGGTCGTTGTTGTTGTTGTCATTGTTACTCCCCTGACATGGGGATTGCCTTACTTTTTCCAACATCTTTTATTTCTTGACTTGTAAATACAAAGTATCTGAGTGAGTTTGCTTATGAGAGGCCCCTATTATAAATTGTGTTCTGGCACTTAATTGTACTGTTACTGTCCAGTTTTAAAACTTCAAAGGATGGAATGTGATAGAATGTTCTGTATACTCTGTAGACATGTTTTAGGGCTCCTGCCAGTCACTGTGGTGCTTCCCCAGTTCCATGAAGACAATGTTTGGACCAGCGAGGTTATACTAGGTGACTCCCCACTCCCTCCTATCTGATTGGAGCGGGAGTCACTGGCCCCACATTGAGCCATTAGCTGTTCCCTCCTAAACATCAGGCACTGCCTCTTAGTGCTAAACATCTACTGGGATAGAGTGAAAGGCTGTTCTGACTACTACAGAAGCAGCATCTCCATAAAAGAGGGAGGTTCCATGTTTCTCATACCACTTAAACACGGGCAAGGAACTAAGCAGTGAGGTGAAGCAAAAGCAGGTGGGCTTGAGGGGGCACACAGGAGAGAGAAGTTAATTTGCCAACACATAGTCAAATACCATTCGTCCTGCTAGCAATTGGTATTAGGATGCTAGTAGAGTCTGCAGAATCAAGATGAGACCCCAGCCTTGCACTCATTTAATTATATACCAAGTATGGCCGCTTGGCCCCTCCCCTAGTACCCCGATCAGGAAATCCTGTTTAAGCATTCTGGGTCTGTGGTTCAAGGCAGTTATATGATGTAAGTGGGGATGGGGAACATGGTACCACCACAATTATTTCAATGACTCAGAGTGATCTGGAGACTAGAAAGCTGATTTCTGGTATGAATGTTCTGGCATGACTGGAGAGGAAATTTCACATTTTCTCTGTTGCTTTTACACACTTATCTGAAAAACACTAGGGTCGGTCAAAGCTGGGCTCTGCTGTGTCCTAGCTCGTAACTCTGGTGGAGTCCCTCCCCTGAGGACGCTGGCATGACTGCAACCCTTGCTGAGAGGGCAGGGAGGCATGCTTAGATAATGGCTATGCCTTTTTTCCTTTCTTGCCCATAGGCCCTCAACTCCTCCCCTCCCTCACTTGATGGGGGCATCACAGGATCAGGCCTGCAAGTACAAATACTAGAAACAGTTGATTTTAAGAAGAAAATTTTAACTATGTTTTTAAACATTACATCAGAATTCCCAAGGAACCTAATGGGGCAAGATGTGCCTTCACCTCATTTCACAAAATTGGGGCTGTTAACAAGTTAATGTAGCCATAATACATAATGGTAAAAATAGCACCTGTGTAAGCTCAGCCTCTGTGAACAGGAGTGCACGCTGCTAGACTAGTAGCCAAACTAGCCTTTCTGCCTGAGTTTATACCAGCATGGTGGTTGGTTCTCACATCCTTGCCATAGCTCGAAGAGTTTCAGTATTAATGGATAGCAGGAGGAGTAGTAGGTGAAGTTGAAAGAATGAATAAACAGTTATATAATGAGGGAGAGCTAATATTACATTAATACCTTAAAAGAAATTCAGAGTAAGAGATAATGTTTTTAAATGTTCTGAAATATCCCAAGTAAAAGCAACAAATCACTGGAGTGCTAATGAGTAGCATTCCTGATACCAGAAAGACGGCTTGCAAACCAGGAACACTCAAACCAAAGCATGGAATGAAATTCAGGGATATATTTTTTTGCTTACTTTTAGGGGTATATTGTTATAAAGCAGCTTATATCTACATTGACAAGGCAATGACTTTTATTCTTCATAGTAAGTGATTATATTAGAATTTTCAAGATTTATCTCATGTCAACTTTGGGAAATAGTTTTAAGTTTTGCTTATGATTTCCAGAGGCATAAACAAAAAAATGACCAGATCAAGTTAGTCTCATAAAATAAGTTAAACTAAGCTATGTTTGACTGACTAAATTGCTTATGTCTACTCAGGGAATTTTCAAGTTTGGTCACCCTTTGTCTTTGACTTTGACAGTTATAACTGATGCTTACAAGGGTGATGACATGTTTGCTAAGACCACACCTGCGTATTAGACCCAGAGAAGATCGAACAGAAACTTGCAAACCTGAGTGGCCTCACCTAGCAGAGACTTTTCACACATTATGATGACGGCCTTGACTAATTATTTGTGAATGGATGATATTCTAACAACATCCCAGTATCTTTTGAGTTGTATATCATTTTGCTGTAAGAAATCCATGGCTAGAGATCTGAGAGTGAGCTTTGAAGTAATAATTAAGTATATATAATACATACATTGATTGCTCCCCCATATTTTGGCTCAGGGCATTTAAAACTGTTGGAAATTCCTAAGTAATAAAAGCATAAGAGATCTTTTTCTTCTAATAGTTAGCTTCTGAGCCTGGTTTGTATCACAGAGTTCCTAAATCCCTTGGAATCTCTTGGGTGATACCAGTATCGTTATTCTCATGAGGAAACTCCGAGTGTGCTCCTGAATGGGGACTGGTTACCAGAAAGACCAAGCATGATTAGGAAAGAAATTTTCATCCCCACCTCTCATTCTCTGGAGAGGGGTAAAGGGTTAGAAATTGAGTCCAGAGACAATTGTGCTTACATAACGAAGCCTTCATGGAAATCCTAGAAGTATGGAGTTCGGGTCGGGGAGCTTTCAAGTGGTGAACACAGAGGTGCCTAGAAAGTTCATGGAAACCCTGGGCCTCTTCTCACATATCTTGTCCAAAGTATCTATCCCATCTGGACTGTCATCTGGATGTTTACCTCTCATAATAAATTGATAAATAGTAAGTAAACTCTTTTCTTGGGTTCTCTGTGTTGCTCTAGCAAATTATTCAAATCCAAGGAGGAGGTTCCTGGGGGACCTCTGATCCATAGTCAATAAATTATAACACAGGAAACAACCTGTATTTGTAATGGGTATCACAAACGTGTTTGTGTGTGTGTGCGCGCACATGCACATGTGCTTATAAGGAGGACAATCTTGCACAACTGAGCTTATAGCCTATGGAATTTGATGTTATCTTCGAATAAACACAATTAAGTTAAATTATAGGACACCATTACATGGGAACAATCTCTGCACATTTGGTGACCAAAAGTGTGAGAAGTAAAGAGTTTTGTATAAATAATAATGGAGAGACAGAAAAAATGTGGCTTTCCTACTCATCTTTTCTGTGTCTCGGTTTCCTTTCCTATAAAGTTGTCTAATAATAGAAGCCACCTCATAAGATTGTCATTGAGATTAAATAATTTGGTAAACTATTTATAGAATGTCTCCTATTCATGAGATGTTACTAAAATTATTATTGAACTAAAATGCTACTGCTAGTTTACTTTTTGAATAGCACAAACTTTGGGAGAGTAGAATTTATGAGTGCCTTCTTTTCTTCCCTCCTTCACTTTTTCCTTACCTTTCCCCAATTTCCTCTCTTTTTCTCCCTCCCTTACTCCCTTTCAACTTCCCTCTCATTCCTCTGAAATGGAAAAAAAAAAATCAACCTGGCAAAGGCTGATTTCTTTATACCTGATTAATTGATTCTAACACTTATTTTTCTTTTCCACACTAAAAGTCACTTTATAGCTAATTCTTGGCTCAGTGCACAGTCAATGAGCCCAGGCATAATACTGCTCCTGCATGAGTATGTTGGAAGTTAAAGTCACATAGAATATCCCTGGGGGACAGTCCCACAGCCCCAGAGTTACAGCGATGGGAATGGACTGATTCCCCAAAGAGAAATTAGCCTACAATAAGATAAGTGGAAGATGATTATTACAATAGTTTAATAGTTTAACATCAAGAGATAAGCTAGTTTACCTGTTTTAAGAGGAATTTCAATGTTAGAGTATGAATAATGCTAGGGCAGGAGTTAACAATTTTTATCTCTACCACTAGAACCATATCAAACACACAGTAAATGTGTCACATGAATCCTCCATCCATGGATACATCCATTCATTCAGCACTTATTTATGTGAGCTTACAATGGGCCAAGTTTTGTGTAGAGGTTGGGACTACAACTATGAGACAAAAAGTAAGAATGATAAATAATTAACCAGAGAAGTGGGCATTTTGAGAAATCACAAAACAGGGAATCACTTTAACAGGGAAGTGTAGTAAAATGAGAAAATATAGCAGGGGCACCTACCATAACATGGAGACAGGGAAGGAGGCTACCAGGGAAAGTGTGTACACCGCTGGCCTTAAAATAGAAAAATTGATACTGAATGTAATATCTGAAATATAGAGAGGGATGCTCCAGATAACAACAAAATGAAGTTATTTGCTCCATTCTCTAGGAAAAAAAATAAATAAATGGTCCTCATTGTGTAAATTTTTGAGAGCCAGAGAGAGCAGGGATTATGTGTGAAGTTAAGTGTGTCAAGGGCTGACGGTGAAAGCATGCTCCTGAGACTGTTCTTTAGGGGAAGATGTGAGAACTAGGAAAAAAAAAGAAGAAAAACAAGAAAGAAAAGTTGAATCTGGAGGAGAATTTAAACTTTTAGCCAAGGGCTAAAGTTAATTAGTGAAATATTTTGCTCAGGGATGTAGATTTGAACTTAATAGCAGATAATCATGAAGTCCATGTAATTGGATGAGGTCAGGGTCAGATCAAAGGGAGAGGGTTTGAATAGGAAGAACATTCAGTGATGCAGACAAGATATGATGGTGGCTTGAATAAGGTAATTACAAGAGGACAGATCTTTGATATATTTAGGATGGACTTATAAGGATGAAGGCTGGGAGGGAAGGAATAAAGAATCATTTTCCAGGTGATCAATAACAGGCATTTATTAACCTAGGAAGCAAACAAACAAAAATAATGGCCACTCTCATCACTTTTATTCAACAATGTATTAGAGTCCTAATCAGAGCAATTAGGCAAGAAAAAGAAATAAAAGGATACAAACTGGAAAGGAAAAAGTAAAATTCACTGTTTGCAGAGGATATACTATTATATTTAGAAAATCATAAAGACTAAGACTACTATTTGAACTAATAAACAAATTTAGTAAATCTGCAGGAAACACAATCAATATACAAAATCTGTAGTTTCTATACAACAGTAACAAAGTAGCAAAAAGAAATTAAGAAAGCTGTTCCATTTGTCATTGCATCAAAGACAATGAAATTCCTTGAATAAATTCATATAAGTGAAGGTTCTGTATACTAAAACTGTTACATTGTTAGAGTAGCTTGAGCAGACTAACTCAGGGACAAAGGAAAAAGCTTGTTAGCTAATACTAACAAATTCAGCTTTAAGAGAATCTCACTAATTTAGCATAATTACATTTTACATGTTTGGCACCCATATCTCATTCTACAATCCCAAATAAAGAAAAAGCACTTTCTAAGTTTTATGGTTTCTTCTTTATCCCTGTTATTGTCATCAATCTATTTCATTCCAGATTGCATTTACAAATATGAGAAATTTAGTTTAAATGGCTTATATATATATATGTGTGTAAATGCATATGCATATATAAATACAAACTAGCATGTATATGCGTAATAGAAATTTACATTTTTTGTGAATACAAAATAGGTATGATTGACTTAGAGACATATATAAAAACAATTTTACTCATCTCTTTCTTCCTTTAGAAACAATGTGGTTAGAATTTTCTCAGGAGTCCAGGTAGCTTCCAAGAAGTAAGAGAGAAATGACTAGAGTCTTAGAAGAATAAAAGGAACCGAGTCAAATAAATTTGTATTAGGAACATGATTTATTTTAGTTATATATACATTTTAATAAATACAGACTAAATATATGTGTATAACACACACACATACATATATAATGTGAGTACACACATGCAAATATATACAGAGTAAATGAGAGAGGGAGAGAAAGAGAGAACAATGCTTACCATTGCCCAATACTCTGTCTTCATTACTTAACTCATCTTCACAATAACCAAACATGAGTTCACCACTGAAAATTCTGGAGCTAGAGAATCTTTACTGGGACCAATAAATGTGTCTAATTGCAAAGTATATGCTCTCACCCTCTTTGATGCATTACCCTCTACTCAATGGACAAATCTCAGAAGCAAAAACAGGAGAAGTGACCAGAGGGTCAACGACAACTAATAAGTAAACAAATAAAAAGAATGAAGATGTATGTGGAACATGTGAGAAAGTGAATTAAAAAGATCAAGGAAAAAAAGGAAAGAGCCCCCAAGAGCTAAACTTCCATTTGGGAATTTATTGCATGAGAATAAACTGCTGTCTGGTTGGACAGTGATAATACTGAGAGGCCCTTTATACTGGCTTCTTTGCTGATATTCTGTGTTAATTGATCGAAGAGCTACAGTTTTATAATTCTTTGACCTCTCACCAATCCATTTTACTCCCATTCTCCATAGTTTGTACTGACATAATGAAGACTATGTCCATCTTGATGGTTAGTCACCTTCTGCAAGTATATTTCCATTTGGCAATGAAGTCAATGAAAGGTAGTTTCTAGAACATCTGCCTTGTGATTGCAGATATTAACGTGATGGACAACAGGAGCATGAATAGGGAGCTTTAGAGTGGGAGTCTGCTTCAAAAACAAATTAACAGTTGTTCAGATGGTAGGATACAACTGACAGAGGAGTTTCATTGACGCCTCAGTCATTGCACATGTAACAGATGGTGTCTCTGTTGGCAAGGGGATTTAGCAGAAAAGAAACTCTTAAGAGAAAAGGAATTGTCAGATCTTAGAGCAGCTCTGAGACACCCAGGTAAGTGTCTGAGAAATGCCTGGAAATTCAGTACATTACTTTAAAGTTGCTGTGTGAGTAGGAAAGATGGATGGGGATTACCTGTATCTCTATTTTCAGAAAACTGCCAATATTGCAAAATGGTTTGCAGGTTACACATCAGTAACTCTTACAGTCAAAAGCCTTGATTTGCTAAATTGATTTTGAAGTTGTTTTTTTCTTCTTCTTCTTCTTTGGGAAGCCTAAGTGGATACAGCAGATTGGATTTTGCAGTCATAAAAGGAAACACATGTGGCCCAATTAAGGAAGCTAATTTCACATTTCCTGTCACATTGGAAATCCCAACTTTGATGGATCAAATTCATAAATTTAAATAAATATTCAAAATATCTTCAGCAAATAAGAATAAAGAGTAGGCAAGCCATGCTAGTTTCTATAAGTTGAAATTAAAACATTCTTTAAGTTAAAAAGTGGCATATATTTACTTTAACTGAAAACATTACCAAGTGATGAATCATCAGGGTGGAGGTGCATATGTCTTGACATTTTCATTCTGTCCAGAAACTTTATCACAGGAAAATGTATAATTTATGTTAATTATTTTTAAAACATTACACTTTAAACTTCCTCATTCTCCACTTGCTTCCCATCATTACTTCTACTGACGACTGGAAAACTCAGGCTTGCAGGCCATGAACCAGAACTCCGGTTTGGTGTGCATATTTGCTTTTCTAAATCCATGCCAACTCAACTTTATGAGCTATGTGGTCAAAATAAGAATGAGCAGTTGTGATTTCACACAAAGAATCAAGAGTTGTTCTCATAAAGGTTATCAAGGCCCTACCTGATATGAATGCTCCATGTTCCTCCTTCCCACTCTCTGCCTTCATCACTCTGCTCCAGCCCCGCTGTGCTCCCTGCTGCCTCTGACACATACTCACTGTGCTCTTGCCTCAGAGACTTGGCACTTGCTTTCCCTACACCCTGGGAAAAAGCCTTCCCCTAGCAATCGCATAATTGTGTTGGAATGTCACTTAGCGGAGGCCCCCTCCAGCTACCCATGTTCACCCCACTCCTGCACTGCATCTCCCGTATCTTGCAGGCAGGTGGAATTCCAAGATGGCCTCCAGGATAGCCGCCCTTTGGTGTACATCCTTGAGTAAACCCCCTGGATTAAGCTAATCACAACAATATAAATATACTTAATACTACTGAACTATAAAGTTACAGAATGTTAAATCAGTAAATTTTATAGTTTAACACAATGACATTTTTTTAAATGAACCCCCATAATTCACTAAATATTTTTGAAAAGCCAACAGCTAGAACGATGCTTAAAACTAAAAAAATAGAAGAACATATACCCAAGAAAAAAATGCTGACTGGGAATTCAAGGTTATAACCTATAAAATGGGAGGAAAATAGGTATTTCATATAGATCAGGGAATAAGCTAACCAAAAGATGAAACTTTAGAAGACTTAAGCATAAAATATAACTGAAGTTAATTTTTGAAAGCACAAAGAAGCAAAATGAGAGGAAAAGTAGATAAGACATAGAATTCATAGACTGAAACTGAGTGTATTTGGTTACCAAAAGGAACAGGTCCTGTATGTAATTCTCAGGGGCCATAATGGAAAGAAAACAGAAATTAACACATAAATATTTTTTCCTTCTCCATCACCCAAATCAAAGAAATGAAGCTAAATAAAATAGAAAGAAAATGAAATAAAAATGATGACACATATACTCAATAAAATGCAGAATTTAATGAAATTTAGTTTTCTATTTCACACATTTCTGTGTATTCAAAAAAAAACTTCAAGATGGGGATTTCAGAATAGCTGATTCTCCCATCACAATCAGTGTATTGCCACTTATCAAATGTGTAACTGAGGTTTGGCTAGATTGTGCACTACTTTTCATACAAGTGGTTAATTGAGAAGTGAATGTGAGAATGCACTTAAAGGACCTAGACCAATACATAGGACGAAGAATCAATGCATGTTATTCTTTGTTATTGCTGTTGCCTGTTATTAGCATTACATCAAATGCTGAATGGAAAAATAAATAGCATCTTTACCCCTAAGAAACTGAGGAAATTAGTTGGAAACACAATTTACTTAATCAATTGATTTAAGTGATATTTACTGTAAAATTAAAAGGCATGTCATATATTATGGCTAAAAAACAATCCCACTTTATTCAGAAACTAGATAAGGCTTTTGCTACTTTTTCATCACTGGATTGGATATAATAAGCAATCAAATAAAACAAGAACTTGTTTCCTCCCATGGACACACCAAATATTCAAATATTCAGCAATACATAGAGCCATTCCTTCTGAAAGAATTCTAGGAACCAGTAAACAACTCCTAAGCATTGGATAACTGAGAAAATACCCACATTGAAACAGGTTTTTGCACACCTTCATCTACTCGGAGCCTCAAAGAACAGAGAGGACTTGAACAATCACTTAATAATTGTAGCTGGGTATGTAAAATATATTGCCATATACTGTAGAACAGAATATAAAATGTTACAACCATTTTACCAAGCAGATTGGAAGTTTCAATTAAATTTAAAATAGTTCTTATCCTGATATCCACTCCTCTTCACTGTATTTCCATAAGAGAAACAAACGCACAAGTGAACAGGGAATCTGTGCCACAATTTTCACTGTACAACTGCTTTTAACGGCAAATATTAGGAATCTTCGAAATGTTACTAAACATGGGAAATTAACCACATTCTATGACAGACTATATTACATTCATCGGCCTTTTTTTTTTTTTTTTTTTGCTTTTCCCTTATAACCAGAACAGTTTCATTTGCAGTAAAATGTGAAGTCTCAAGGATAGATCATTATAGATCTAAGTCAGGGATGTCCTTATGATTCCCCCTTGCTGAACATTCATGTTCCCACCCTCCCTTGCTGCTGGATATGGAACTGACCCAGTTCTGGCAACTGCAATGTCATGGGGAGCACGCTAAAGTTTACCGGGCTTCCTGAGAAGGGAAAGCTCTTTTGCCCTGACCCTCTTGTTCTTGCTTTCAAATGCAGAATATTACACTGACAGAGTCAAAAAGTATCAGGAAAAAGTCAGCCTGTTAGAATGGTTAAGGAAGATAGAGTTTGCTTGCCTGGATAATATTGCTGTCATTGGGCCAGCCCTGGAAATACCTACATTCCCTTTTCTTCTAAGAGAAATAACAGATGCCTACGTTTTTGAAATCATAGAAGAATTTTGGGTTAGATTAAGTCAAATATCTCTATACATACTATGAAATATTATTTGGAATTATAGAAATCTGTATTTACTGATATAGTGTTAATTGTTAAAAGCAAATCATAAAACTATATATATTATATATGTACACATTGGAGGCATATAGGCAAGTATGTATATATCATGGAAACATATGGCATATGTGTGCTATTTGTATATATCTATAGATATAACCATATATATACACAATATACATATATATGTATACACACACACACACACACACACACACACATCTTTAAAAATGCCCAGAAAAAGGTTTGAATATTTATGTACAAAATGGTAACTGTCATCTGTGGCAGTGGCCTGGGTTGGAGATGAAGGTACAGAGTCACTGTCTTTATGATTTCCTATACAACTAAAAGTAAATAATTAAAAAATAATATAATTTAAAATCAAAAATAGTAAAAAGGCAAAATATGCATTTTCATTGACTTCAGAATCTACCAGTGTGCATCAAGTGTTCATAAACTTGGAATAAGTCATGAATATAAAGTGTTTTCAGTATCGACTATTTAAAGCAAGTTGAAATCTTGTAGGTCAATTGTATAGTTATACTTCATTGACTATACTGTGGAAAGTAGATTTGTGCTAAACAAAGATACTGGGCAATCCATGGCCTTACCATTTAGAGATAGATGGGAAACAGATGCTTCCTCACACAAAAGGATTTATTTCTCTGCAGATGTCGCCATGGAAGGTCTTATGCTGTCCTGTTGTTGTAGTGAGTACATTATGAAAGAGAAGTACAGCATTACTTTATTCCAGAAGGTCTCTCCGACAAATGACAACCCACAATATTTTCCAGAACCCACCACAACAGGATTGCAGATGGTAATGTGTACAAATTATAGAAAATTGTTAAGCTATCCTATGTTGAATACATTAGAACACTTACTCACAAGATTAATAATGGAACTAGACAGATATTAGATGACAAGAGAAAAAGATATGTTCAAAATGAGATCCGAATGAGATAGCAAGCCAACTAGTGTAATAAATCAGCAAAGCAAGTAATATCTTTGTGAAAACATAGGAAACTTCAATTTATAGAGGAAAGAATATGAACTCTTTCTCGAACTTTGTACTCAACACAGACGGCCGGATATTTATTCAATATTCATTGTGCTCTTGTTACGTGCCAAAGATTGTGCTGAGTGCTTGGTATTCAAAAATGAAAATGCACAAACTTTTGCTCTTATGGAATTGCCATTTAGTTGTTGCAACTAAATAACATCAGAGTGTGATGAATTAAATGAGAACAAATGACAAAAGAAGGTAGAGAAGTAACCGGGATTAGGAATATTTCACTTTGTCAAGGAAAGCAGAAATAAGAGATTATACAGGACTTGTTTGGGTAGTGTGTTTAGAAAAGTCAAGTTTTATAAACTCAGAACAGAAAGGACACCATGGTGTGCCCAGAGATCTTTTGTGACTGGAGGTAAATTGGAGGGGTGGTGATGCTAATGAAAAGTATCCTCATATGCTAGATGCAATTGCAATGCCAAGGTCAGACTTGCATTGTGGATATTTTAGATATGCATTTACTTTGGCGTAGGTGGAATAGAGGTACTGAAGAGAAACAATTTGGAGAAATGGAGATAAATTAAGAAACTCAACAAAAATAAATCAAAAAACCCAATCAAAAACTGAGCAGAAATGCTAAATAGACACTTCTCCAACTGAGACATATAAATATCAACAGATACATGAAAAAAAAAGCTCATCATTAACTGATGATCAAGGAAATGAAAATGAAAAGCATAATGAGGTGCCTGCCTCCTTACAACTGAGAACAACCCATACCAAAAAGACCAGAAACAACAAGTATTGGTGAAGGTGGAAAGAAAATGGTACTCTCATACAGTGTTGATGGAATGTAGGCTGATCCAGCCCTCATGAAAAACATTATAGAGGCTTCTCAAAATATTAAAAATAGACTGGTCATATGATTTAGCCGTTCCACGCATAGCTATCTACCTGAATAATGCAAAAACAGTAATTTGAAGGGATATATATATACATACACACACACATATGCTCCGGTATTCATTGCAGCGCTATTTACAATAGCCAAGCTATGAAGCTATGGAAATAACCTAAGTACCCAATGACAGATGAGTGGACTAGGAAGATGTGGTCTATATACACAGCAGACTACTACTTCTTTATTTAAAAAAAAATCTTGCCATTTGCAACAACATGGATGGACTGGAGGGGATTATCAAAAACAAATAAATCAGAAGCAGAAAGACAAATTCCAGATGATTTCACTTCTATGTGGAATATAAAGAAACAAAATAATAGACAAAAGTAAACCAAATGAACCCTAGAAATCTGACTGCAGGTTCAAGGCTACCAGAAGCAGACTGGGAGTGTGGGGGACAAGACAGGGCGGGTAGATCAGTGGCCGAGGATTGTGGTCCTTTTGTGGTGGCACTCGCTGGTAACATACATCTGAAGAGGTATGAACGGGAGACCCCAAATCATATACAGTTCTGGGAAATCACAGTTATGTTAATAAAAAAAATGCAATTTTTAAAATAAAATAATTCTTAAAAAGTTGTAATAGTCGAAGTAACAATGACTGAGGCCTGACTTCATGCTCCTGTTTGGTGTTCAAAAGATATTAGGTGAGTAAGATATCTGAAAGATATTTTAACCACACTCATTTTAAAATATGGAAAATAGAGAAGAAAACAAGAGATCAAAATAAAACGTTAAAAAGCCTGCCTGTGGCCCAGCAATTCCACTATTAATAAATGATTAAAATTTGGTAATGACAAATCCCCATTTTTTCTGAGTACACACCACCTTGTTTACTGATTTCCATATGTTCTTGTAAAAGCCTTTTTCTCCTTAATGGCTCTCCGGGAAATTATTCCTTTCTTCTTTAGCAGCCTGGTTTCTATATTGAGGTCCCACTTTAGATTTTCCTATTCTATCAGCTCTTATCACATTACCCATGGCCTGAATCTTCTGAAAATAATACTGGGCATCTTTATATGACACATTTTATTATTTCTTGCTATTTTATGTGTTCCTGTTCACTTCCTTTTTAATATTATGCTTCCGAGAGGTCAGGTCTAATAGTTTGTAGGTATTTTCATTATTTAGCAAAGTGCTGAGCACAGAGAAGCATCAAATGTAAGAGCCATATGGGGCTTAATATCACTTTATAAAAAGTCCCTCATGTTATAAGTGAGAAAACTCTTAGAACTATTAAGAGTCTTAATCAAGATTGAACTGCCAGAGAAAGAACTAGGATTAGAAACTTGGAATTAATCCAGTCAAGCATTTTTGAAAGCCCTTACATAACAGGGCGTCATTCTAGTATTTTGCATCAAAAATAAAAGGAGATCATCTGGATTTTCAAATAAGATTGTGTTTCTGATGAATCGTTCCTTTCAATGAAAGGTAAGCAGGTGAGTTTCCCAGCAGAGGCTGGCTGTCTATAGGCAAACCTGAGTACCTGGGTTCCGCTGAGATCCATGGGAAGGTTCTAAGTGAAGATGTTAGAGATATCTTACCTGAAAACTCCATCTCTTCCCTAATGAATGAGAGAAGTTATGGGCTAGATGTATCCAAAAAAGGAATGGCTTCTGAGCATTTTATAAAAGTGGTCATGCCTCAGCTCATGGAAAGTTCCAAAAGAAAGGAAACAAAGAGTGCACTGTGAATCCTAAAACACTCAAAGGAAATACTCTTTCTCCTGAAAGCAACAGTTAAACTAATTGCAAAGAACTTCAGGTCTTGCACTCAAATTAAATATTCATAGTATTCCATTTATGTGCTGCATTTAGAAGTTAAGAGACTTTAAAACCCCTTCTGCATTCCCAGTAGTCAGCTAATCCATTAGAAATGTGATACCCACTCTACTGGGGTAACACAGTGCCAGCCCAGGCAGCCAGCTGAGCTTGGGAGCTTTTTCAAGAGCTACAGTCAGGGACTCACGGATGCTAAGTCATCCTGGCAGCAAATCTCTGGGCATTCTCACCAGTGAGGTTATCACCAAGCAGTTAAGAAAAAGCGAAGGACAGGCTGAAGGGAATAATGTGAAGAGGGAGGGCATTGCTTCATGGTGACAAAGATTTTTTTTCTTATTAACGATTTATATGTGACCTGGAATTTGAACATTTCTTTCAGTAGAACTTGTTGGTACATGTGTTTACATAAAGATGGCTGACTGCTGTAAAAGCAGGTGGCTTCTCCCCTACATCATCCACTTTACATTTTGTTTATCTCGGGATCAGGAAACTGAATGTGGACCACATTCAGCCAGTCACCTGTTTTTGTAAGGAAAGAATTACTGGCACACAGATGTACGTTTACAGTCATACAATTGAGTAATTGCAACAGAGATGATATGATCCACAGTCAAAAATATTTACTATGTGATCCCTCATAGAAAAAAAAAATTGCCAAACTCTATTCTAGAAAGATATCAATGTTATAAATATATTTCAAATATTTACTTGAACTAATTCATATGTGGCTTCACTATACTTAATAAGAGAGTAAACATACACACATAAAGATATTAGTTAGATGAAATTGATGATTCAAGATTTAAGAGAATTCAGTGAAGTGAAATTTCTCACAGCCTGCTTCCTCTGAAAAGGTACAGACAGAAGAAAGTTTTTAAGCATTAAAATACAACCATTACTGAGTAAATGTTTTTTGATGCTGTCTCTTTGAATTTCCTGTGAAATCTCAGCATTTTCTGAACTTACTGGTAGAAACCACATTTTACTCTCATGATTTCCTCCCAGCCAAAGGGAGTAGGGAAGAACAATTCATGGTGACAAAAGAAATTGCTTGGGTTAAATCTGTTTATTATGTACCAGATGGGCTGGAAAGCTTGATGGAAACAATCCTTCATAACCTCTTGCTGTCCTCTAAATGCTTTATTATTTATTCAGAGCAAGTCTTCATGGCACATAAGCAATACATATGTTGCTTCATTTATTATTTACCTGACATGTTGTTAGCAACCAGAGTTGGAAACCAGCTCAGAGCACATTTTTTTTAAGAAAAGACCAGGCAAGTGGACCAGACGATTCAGGCAGCAAGGTGACTAGGTACATAATTCTTACTGGAACTTTTCAACTCAGATCTTTGGAAACAAGATCAGGCTAAAATAAAGAAGTATTAACACTGAGGTTCAGTGTATGTATGGATTTTTTTTCTTGCAGGGCAGGCTGAAAGATTGAATGGACAAGCCAATCACATTCTCCAGGAAAGAAAGAAGTATTCAAGGGAACCAGGAGATATTTTTCTTTTGTACCTCTGAAGAGCTAACTTCTTACATAACCTGGTCATCTCTTGAGCAAGTGGGAATGTAACTGTTTACAGAAAGTAAGCTTAGAGAGTCTAACCCCAATTTTCTTTAATCACAGACAGCATACATACCCCTGCTCTTAAAATTACATGTCACATTTCTAAGCCTGGTACAGTTTGGCATTTATTGAGTTTCTACTATATTCTAGGGCAGTTGTTCCAAAGATGAATAAGACACTGAACTGCCCTTGATCATTAATAGTTTAGTAGAAAAGTAAGATATTCTAATATATTAAATAACAGATCATGTAAATGTATTAAATATATATTTCTCTGTGAATTTCAAAATAACTTAAGACATAAGAAAATATTTATAAGTTGTCATCCTGTCTTTAATAATTTTGCTTCCTAAGTAGTAAACAGATAGACAAAATAAAGAATTCAAGATATGCATTAATGCTTTTGGTTATACTTTATTTTCAACACGAACATAAGCAAGATCACAAACTCTAAATGCAAAAGGCAGTAAATATTCACTGGCGCCTTCTGAACACGGCTTTCGAGAAAGGAGAACTTTCTTTTCTTTCTATTGACTTTCTCTCTTAGAACAGTTAATGGATTAAAAGCTCTTTAAGGGCAGGGACTAAGTGTGAAACATCCTTGTTCTTCCTATAGCGTCACACACAACACCGAATGCACTAATGTTTGCCCATCTTTCCACAATCAATTAATGGGAAATATGGGTCTGTTTCTCAACACTTTTTCACTTCTCTCATCCTCAGGTCAGTCCTGATGATCTAGGACAGTGATCAGATTCCAAGTAACAGCTACACCTGCCCCGACACTGACAGCTCATACTCTCAGAGCAGCTATGCTTGGTTTTGCTCAATTTTTCCTGCAAGCGGCAGGGTCTCCCTTCAGATGTCAATCAAGGCTGCAGGGAACCAGGATGTCACATTACAGGTGATTCGGGGGTCCAGTCCTGTCCAGTACCTGGGACTTTGGTTTCCTACAACTCCTCTCATTAAAGCTCAGTGACCTCTTTTCCAATAAACTTTTTTATTTCTTGCATCATTGCTCATTTTTGTACAATATTTGATTTCTCCCCTCAGGTGTAGTCCCCATAAATCTCCCGCCACCACCCATGAACGGTCACCATAGTTCCTATGGTCTTCCCTCCCCTGTTTTGACCTCGCTCCTCTCTCTCTCCCCTGCTGTATGCCCAGATCTTTAGTTTGTCTGTGAGTTTTGTCTTCTTTTTTTGACCCTTTGTTCAGCTTTAATAAAACAGTACAATGACTATACTACAAATTACATATCCCATTATAAGTATTTTTTAGCAACTCCTTAGCCTTTTTTTTTTCATCTTCTCTCCCTTCACTCCTCTTTATTTGGCTTTGTCTTACAAGCATATGTTCATGTGAAAAAAAATCAATGTTTGCCCAGTGGACTCACTTTTTTAACAGTTCCATTCTCTCAGTGTTCTGATCTGGACAATGAGATAAAATTGAAAAGTGAAAAGAACAAGGAGAGGAAAATAGTCAAATGAAGAAAAAGGAATAAAACTAATAAATATCATATAGGTTATTTTAAATAACAGGAATTTGGTAAGCTTTTTAAATCAAACAAAAGGAGAGCCTTGTAAGCAATCCAGGAATTCATACATGAGCTCTCCAACATATTATAATTTTATAACTTGTTCCTGACAGTTCATATTATTTAATTTTTTAAACACCAGAATCTCTTTCAGTAGAAAGATATGGACCTAAGATTTTCTTTAACTTGACAAGGAATTAACTTTATAAGAAAAATGAGTTATATCTATGTTCTTCTCACCCAAATAAATATTCACTTATCATACCCACAAATCTAAACAAATTATTTAGACGCCATGCAAAGATGTTTTTCACATTTCATCCCACCGTTCTTCTATAGCCCTGATACTTTAAAAGACAGCACATCCTATAATTTAATCATTCCATTAGAAGCTAGAGCAGCTCAACTGTTCTTCAAGCTTATCCTGGGAACAGCAAAAACTGAGTCCTTATACACAATTTTGATTTGATAATAATGAAATAGGTTCCTAGCAAATATGAACTTATTTTAAGAGAATAGGGGGATAATAGGAGCTGGAAGTTCATAACTAAAAAGTCATAGTTTGGAGTTCATTCCCATATCACTGAATCAGGCACTGTGAGCATAGCTGAAGAAAGTCCACAGGAATCAAAAATCATGAACAAATGTCCCGTGATGGAATCGCCAGCCCATGTTTCTCAACCGAGGATAATTTCGCCTCTACGGGGATATTTGGCAATGGCTTAAGACCAGTGGTGACTGTCACTCCTGGATGGGCAGGGCCATTCCTGGCATTTAGTAGAATGGCTGCTAAACATCCACTAGGCACAAGTCAGCCCACGATGACAAAGACGTGTCTGTCTTAAAATGTCATAGTACTATGACTGAGAAACCCTGTGCTGAACCGGGATCCATAATCTCTTAGCATTTAGCTCACCCTATCATTTGATAACAGGAGATATCAAAATATATCTCTTGGCATATATTCATCCGATAAATGGAAGTAAACAAAAATCATTATTCTTTTTACTTTCTCTACAACACCCATTAATATAACCAGAGCCCACCAGGCGCTGCAGCCTGACCTTGGAGCAACCATCCTATCTCAGAGCAGGCCCAGATGAGTGGAGACTCCAGGCACTTCTCAATGATCTGTGAAGATTTTATTTCTCCCTGCACTGTAAATTCCTCAAAAGACTTTTAAGGAACATTTCAAGTTTAGAATATACAAGATCACAATCACTTAGAATTAGAACTACATATTTTTTTTAATTTAATTTTTTTTAACCTCTAAGCAGATAAAGGGCACTTTAGAGAGGGAAAAGAGTCTTTAACTTTTGATCTTCTTGGGTAATTTTCCACATCTGAAGGCTTGAGGTTGAAGTTATATATATTGCATTAACAATGTGCTACTTAATTTTAGCCTCACAAAGTAGACAGTAAAGGATCAGCAAACATATCTCTGATGTCAGTTACCTCCTTCGGGGCTGCTCAGAGTCCCTAATATGTTAATAAGCCCTAATAATCCCCAGTGGCAAACCAGCTGCTATAGGGTCTCCTAAACTACTTTCACCATGGAACCTTTTATTTGTTTGCATTATAAGGAACTGAAATTTCATAGAACAAATTTGGAAAGTGCTGGAATTGCAAACCTGGCCTCAACCCAGTGAAATCTCCGCATGGATGTGAAATAAAAGCAGTAGTCTTAGAAGGCTAATCTAATAACTCTGTTAGCTAGCCTGCCTCTCATTTAACTGGACCAGGTCAAGTCCGAAGAAATGCGGTTCATTAGGCTGTCCTAATGGATATGGATTAGACTTTTCTCTCATTCTTTAAGAGCTTTAACCCTTTCAGTGCCAACCAGTCACATTTTATAGAATACAAAGTACCCTATGCCTCTCTGAACTGGTAGACTTTTTATTTTCTTTCTTATTTAAAGAAGCATTTCCAGGATCGTTCAAAATAGTAAGTCTTCACCTAATGTCATTCTTGGAAAGTAGATGTTTAGGCAAAACAACATAGACTGATAGCAGTTCTTCCCATCCTGACCTTTAGCTCAATGCTGGTTGGCCAGGATTTTTCTTTCTCATCAGCATTATTTTGAAAGGACATTCAATGAAATGACATTACTCCAGAATCTGCTGTATGTAGTGAAAACAGTGAAGCCACCAAAAAAAAAAATAATAATAAAATAAGGATTCATATATTCATGGCTTACAAAATAGCATTCCTACTCTAAATTCAAAAAGACTAGGGAAGGGCCTCCCTGGTGGTGCAAGGGGTTAAGTCTCAGCACCATGAAGCTATCCACAGCCACTATAGCATGAATTCTATCCCCAGTCAGGGAGCTTCCTACATGGTGCAGCAAATCTCTCCTGTGTCGCCTGCTGCTACCCTCAGCAGTGTATTTCAGTAAATCTCCCTGTTCTGTTCTTCACTGTGTCTCTGGTGAATCCTCTCACCACCCTCATACCTCTGGCCTACACACCAGCTCTTGTATGCATAAATAAATAAAACTTTAAAAAGAAAGGCCATGGAAGTTTGTGTAAATATCTAAATGATTTGGAAAGTACATATAATGTCATGATGGTAGATTGGCAGTGTTCAAAAAAATAATTTGTAAAGAAGGATTTTCATTGAACTAGAATGGACTTCATATCCCATATTCAACTGAAATAAATTATGGACATATTTCTAAATGTGTTGTCCTTCACATATATGACACATCCATTTACATGTGCTAGAAAGGATATGTGTTATTAGACATTTTCTGTTTTAGGGAAGGACTCTATTCACCACATCCTCTTCTCCAGATATTCTTATCAAGAATAGCCATTTACTAGGCTACTGTTCATATTTCAATGTTAGGTCAATTACTGTTGAAACAGTTGGTTCATGGCAAATTTAAAACAATAAACTCATTGCATTTAACATAAGATTTTTATTAATGGAGTGAACCAGCAGCATATTGGAATACACTTTTTCAAGCATGAGTGTTTGTATTCTACTATAGATAAAAATTTCAAAATTAAAATTAAAATAACCACAAATCTAAGTTGAGATACAACAGAATTGTTTTTGATTCAATATATTTTTTTCTTTGTTGAAATATAAAGTGGGACAAATTGATGATGGCTTCTTTCAAAGAGTTTATTTGCATTTATTGTTTCTCCTTCCCAATTATGAAAATTGTCTCCATTTTAGGTAGTTTCTTTTCTTCATTTTGCTCTATCTCCCTTCTCATTAATTCATTCACTTGTTCCCCATTGCTTTAATACCTGCCAATCATTCACCTGGAGTGGCCCTAAAATTGTGCCAGAAGATGTTAGAAAACAATGGAAACAGTTTTAATTCATAAAGGGTTAGACTAAAACAACCAATCCAGGGTGAAGAGAATGTTGCAACTTCATAATGTTTTTAGTACTTGATTTAATACTCTCCTTTTCATATAATTCAGGGGTCAGAAATTCCATATTTCAAAGGCTGAACCCAACCCAACCCAAAAGCTAAAAACCCCTGTTTTTATACTTCCCACGAGCTAAGAATGATTAGAAAAAAAAAATCAAAAGTGTATTACAATGTGATATGAAAATGATAAGAATTAACACACCCAGAACCATTCTTTATATATTGTCTGTGGTCATTTTTATGTTCTAACAGCAGAGCTGAATAGTTGTAACAGAAACCTGATGGCCTGCAAAGAGTAGAATATTTACTGTCTGACCCTTTAAAGAAAAGGCTTATCAACCTCAGATAGTGTTGGTTGAGAAAAGCATTAAGTATTGACACTGCAATGTCAAATTCTGTACTGTTAAAAACAATCAATAAAAGGATTTTCTATTTGTCTACCAACACAAAAAACAGGCAAGAAAAAGAGTTGCTATATCTAAATTCACAAGCAAGTACGTGAAGGAGGAATAAAGGGATCAGAATAGTCTGATTTTCCAGTGTGACTCTGGGGTATAAGAATAAGAATATATCCGAGAATTACTAGATAATCCATCTACTCACTCAGGTCAGCACTGCCTTGATTCTACTTTAAAAAAAAAAAAAAAAAAAAAAAACTAAGTCTGTTTTATATGAGAGTTTATAAGGAATTAAGAAAGAAGCTAAAAACTGATATAGATGGCAAAGGTGAAAGAAATCAGGATAATTTAGAGAGAATAGAAGAAAGCTGAGGGGTGATTTATTACTAGACTTTCAGGCACAAGAAAGGCAAGGCAGAGACAATGATCTTGATCTTTCGTTGAAGGCACTGAGCTTATGCATTAGGAAGACTGTTCTGACAAAGTATGTTGTTAATCATGGAACTAGGTTATCTGGAAAGGCAATTGGTTCTTCAAATCTTGAAGTCCTAGACAAAGCAAATAAGAAAAACATTCATCCATGCTATTCTTTAGAGAAAAATTGATTTAAGTAAATAGGCTATATTAAGTGATACTTGACCTAATTACTTTTAAACAATTTCTGCAAACCTAAAAATGTTATTTTTATTAACAGTTCTGAGAAGGAAGTCAGAGGGATTAGCAACTATTTGAAGATTGTGTGTCTGTCAGTTTTCCCAATAAAATGGGGGTGGGTGAGGTCAATGTCTCCCTAAGTGGTTGCTATATGAACACTAAACACTCAGATCAAGATTCTTGTTGCCAAAAGGAGAACTTCCCAAGCAGTACTGATATTTTAGTCCTTGATTTATACTGATCAACAAGTATATGTCTGTAGGGATTAAATTAATTAGAGGAGATATGCTGAATAATGTTCAAAGACAATAAAACTCCTCAAGGTTTACAGGCCATTCAAGTTGGAGCACAGAATGGTAAACCTTGGGGGAGGATTAAGAGAAACTAATTTTATACCCACAGGACTGTCATATTCTATCTTTCTGCAAAGGGGGCCTTTGTATGAACAAGTTTCCAATTGGAGAACTAGGTTAATACCTATAGAGTGACACATGTTGGGATATAAGTCCTGGAAAGATTAAAACAGAAAAAAAGAATTACATGAAGAAATATAAAATGTAAAAGGGAAAGTCACTTTTTTTTTTCAAATAACCGAAGGGAAAAGAGAAGTTATTAAGCTAGCTGTTATTTTTCCTTTTTTTTTTTATTTTCTACAAGCAGGATAAAGGAACAGTTTGTCTTAATGAAGATACAGAGTAAGTTTAGGGCCTCCCTGGTGGCGTGGCGGGTTGAGCACTGCGCTGTGGAGCTGTCAGCAGCAGTGACCTGGGTTCTATGCCTGGACAGGGAGATTCCCACATGGTGTGGCAGACCTCTCCCGCCTCTCCCGTTGTTCCCCTCGGCAGTGTATTTCCATCGATCTGCCTGTTCTGCTCCCCGCTCTGTCTCTGGTGAGCCCTCTCACCGCCACACACCTCTGGCCTGTACACCCAGCTTGTGTGCTTAAATTAATAAATATTAAAAAAAAGATACAGAGTAAGTTTAGTGATAAAGAGGGCTATTACATTTCTAGTAAATTATTTTGAAAGTTCTAGACTCTTTAAAATAAAACTATTTTCAACTAGGATGGCTGCAGGCAAGAGACAGATCCAACTTGACTAGATTTTTTTCAATTCCAGACAAGCTGTTTGTGTACTATGACTTAAGAGTCACTCAAAGTTCCACCAACATGATGACACTTCCTTCAAGCTCCTCTTCCTCTACCACGTGAAACAATGAAGAAGGACCCACATATTTGCATTTCTACCAAATTCCCACTGATGCTACTGTGTCAGGGACCACACTAAGAGAACCACTGGTCTAAAGATACCTCTGCTTCCTTTCACATAACATAAAGAGAAGGCATCAAAGAGCCAACTCTCTAACTCCTACTTGCCACCCCTGAGCATGAATATTTTTACATTATGTTTAATTGGTACCTTCTATAAAACTTATATTTAATTAGTTACTGACTATACAATCAAGATTAGTCATGGTCTATTCTAGTCAAAAACAGAAAGGTACAAAGCAGCCATTTTGCCCAAGTCCTGAAAAACAAAATTACAGGAAGAGGAGTATTTATATGACTTTGAGCTAGAAGCTGAGATTCTACCTAGGTACCCCCACCCACAGCACCACAAATTCAATTAAAAAACAAACAAATACAACTCTTCATATTGCAGCTGGTGTTTAGAATCTTCCACAGGCATGCAAAATAAAGGACATGAAAAGACACAAATAATTACAAAGCTTCATTCAGAAACTATAATCTTCGGAATGTAAAATGCAACCCATTAAGACCTTGAACATACCAAAACATTTATGCCAACATGTGACTCTTTCAAATGTTATTTTCTCCAGGGTTCAAATAAACCCAGAGACAAATATTTAAGTTTACTTCATGTTAATAGTGTTGTACAATTTGTTATTAAACCTATACAAAATGTCCTTTCTTAGATCATGGGTGCTATGATGGTGGGAGAACTATCTGAGGAAAGAAATCAAATGCTGCCCTAAAATTAACGATGATGTAAGAAGGGCCTCCCTGGTGGCACAGCAGTTAAGCGCTGCGCTGTGGAGCTTTTGGCAGTGGTGACGCGAGTTCTACACTCAGCCAGGAAGATTTCCACTTAGTGCTGCAGACCTCTCCTGCCTTGCCCACTGCTCCCCTCAGCAGTGTATTTCAGTCGATCTGCCTGTTCTGCTCCCCACTCTGTCTCTGGTGAACCCTCTTGCCGCCCCATGCCTCTGGCCTGTGCTCCAGCTTGTATGCATAAATAAATAAATCTTTTAAAAAATGATGTAAGAAAATAAATTTAATAAATGAAAAATGCCATATCTAATACTGATTCTTTATCAGGTCAATATTTGGAGTCAAAGAAGCATACTCTTCTAGAGAAGATATGTTCTAAAAATATTTTGAGTCTACTCTAGTTACAAAAGTTCAAGTGTTTTACATATAGTAATGTACTTAGCTAGTCAAAATAAATGTAAAATAAGTCATTTGATAAGGTAAATAAAGTTAATAATTAACTCTGATATGTTTTAGATTAGATGTAGCAAAATTAGCATATGAAAATCTAAGATACAACAATTTTATTCCATTTGGTGAAGGAAATCCTTTCATAAAATTTGGCTTCTATTATATCACCTGAGAGAAAATAAAGAACAAGAAAGGGATACTTAATGAAAGAAGGAAGGTCAGAGGCAAGGAGAGAAAATAGGAAAGAAAGGAATTGAGAGGGAATTTTTTTTTCTTTTTAAATGGGAGTTGACTTCAAACCCATATGTGATTGCTCTGTGATGGTTTAGCATAGATAATTACACAGTAAAGTTCTGAGAAGCTTGTGAATACCAGCTAAGGCACAGTATTTATGGCGCCACATGTACGATCAATAAGCTCTCATTCAGTGGATTATAAACAGTTATACAGAAATGAGGAATTTGGGGATTTAAAAAAATTACTGTATCTTGATGTATTCAAAGCATTTGACTTCAAGTCCTTGTAGACTTATAACCTGAATGCTTTGTGATCAAAGGTTGTGCAACCCGTCTTAAAATCACATTTAAATGGTCACATCTTCCAAAGGTAGCTAACAATTTCCAGCAAACATTAAAAGGCATAGCTAGGACCAGATTTCCCTAAGTTCTATAACTCTACAGCAGATCAATTTCAATAGCATGTATACTCATAGAAGTTTAATAACTCTGCTGACTAGAGAGTAGAACATCTCACATAAAGTGAAAACAGACTGGAAGAGAGTAACACATGTCCCTGTTGTGAAATGCAGTTGAGTTTAGAGCTCCATCTGTTCCCAGACTTGAAAAGTCTGGGGTTTTCTCAAAACCACCGCAAAAGATTCGTGTATTGTACCAACAGAATGCAGATATTTTAGAAGCATTGGGCCAAATAACCATTTATAAATAAATCCCTAGCCTCATAAGCGGAAAATAATTTAAAACAGTAAGAATGATCCAACCTTCAACAAAATAACATCGTCCCTTCACAACAAGCCACTGCTTATCTTTTCTGCACCGTCATTCACACTAGGAAAAGAGTAACCATCAAATAGTCAGTTATCCCAATCTGCAAAGATATTTTCAGGACTTTGTCTTTGAAAAAAGGTGGATTATATTATAGTTTCCCGACCAAATTCCTTTCAATTACTTTCTAATAATTTTTTCAAACACTGCAAGGCAAACATCCATGATCTAACATCAAGAAAGATTTCCTCCTTGATAATAAATATGTTATTTGGAGCAGGCTTACAAAGGATCCAGACAGCTCTGACCTGGCCCAAATCCAGCAATGAATCATCTGGTGTGAAAAGAAAACCTTCAGCTGTCTTTCAGACGTGTACTTCTATCTACCCCTACTGTCTGCAGCTTGAAACAGAGGTGATGGCCAGTAAAGACTGGGCAGTGTGGTGAATCCCCTTTGCTAGCCTACATGCACAGTCAACAGAGGTCATCCTGCATTTATTTAGGATTGATCTTTTGAAATTGTGGGACATGTGTAAAGCTAGACACCGGGAAGCCAGCAACACTTTTCGGTGACTCTGTCAAGGTTTAAGTGTCCAAATGATGGCATTTGTCTCCTCTTGTCCTGTGAGCCTGCTGCTGGAGTAGCAGCTTCTCTTGTAGAAGTTGTGTCTTAGGGCCTAGCTAAAAGCCCAAGTATAGGAGATTTGGCCAGCTTCCCCATCTGTGCAGTCAATTGACATGAAACAATAATGTTGTTTCTACCCAACACCCTAAATAGCACCCTGAAAATCACAGGATTCATGAACAACTTATTTCAAAGTAAAAGAAAGCACAATATTTAAGAGGGGACTGTCGATGTGTTTGCTTGTGTGGTTCCTGAAGACTAACTCAAATGTCACAAAAGCAGTGCTGAGGTTAAACCGGAGAAAGCACCCCCTGAGTGCTAGGAGCATAGAAGCTGAGCACGCGGGAAGGCTCTGAGTCATCAGATTCTCTAAAGAAGATGCAGACATGGGACTGCGTGTCTCGAGCTCAGCATTGAACCTATCCCAGAACTGAGCAACAGAACGCAATACAGGCTTCAGGTGAGGGAGACAACTGCTTAGGAATCAGGACCCAGCATGACAGATGGGAGCCACATAAGAAGGAGTGTAGGGTGGAGAGTCAGTTTAGACCTGGAACTGAAATTAATTATACAGTCAAAAAATGTAGACGGCAAGGAAAAGCAAGGTGATAGACAAGAGAAGCAGCACTAAGCACAACTGAAAAGCCAATTTAGGATTCAAATGCAAAAAGTATTAATCACAAACTCAGATGATCCTAAAGTCAGAATGGTAACCAAAGTAGGAATCTGTTAATGGAGAATAAGTCAAAAAGGAATGGTGGGGCCTCTGGCTAACTCTAGAGAGAGATTCTCATTCCATTACTAAAACAAAAACAAAAACAAAAACCTGACATTTCATACTGGAAACTCTGGAAACTGAATTTGCTGACCATTTTTGTGTCCCAACAAGGACACTGCGGTAAGCAAATGAGGTAGGAAGACATGCTCAGGAGAAGGCCTGGGGAGGTGGGGGGGCCATCTGTCATAAAAATCAAACCAAAGAAGATTTCATCATAAATCAGGTCACTTATCCTGACTGTAGAACTGTGTAGAACTGTAGAAAACAAGACATTAAAACCAAATACAAATGCGCTGCTATTTGATGTAGACTATAATTTATGTTCTAGCAATTCACTGAGTTCTACTTATGATCTCTACATTCTGGGAAAGGAGCTTTCCAGATCAACAAACCACATTTTAAATATATACCAGCTCAGGAGGTTGGAAAGTTAAGTGTAGATCAATGGAGCAAAGAAGGGGCAAGGAAATGTAACAATGTTAAAAAAAAAAAAAAAGAAGAAGAAGAAGAAGAAGTCATTTGCTCAGGGAAATAAGTCAGAAGGAAAAGGAAAATAAATATCTGATGTTTTCACTTATAGGAGGAATATAGGGAAAACAAATAAGGGATCAGGAAAAAATAATAACAAAAAAATAAACGTTAACAGGCAACTATAAATCAGAAACATTCTTCAGGGGAGGGGGAGGTAGAGGGATCAAAACAGAGGAGGAGAGAGCACAAGGGACTCTGGTGATGGTGCACTGGTGAATTGGCGGTGGGAATTTTACGGGACTACACCTGAGAGGAGAAAGTAAATATTATACAAAATGAACAATGATGTAAAACATATATAAAGAAATTATATAAAAATAAAATTACTATTATAAAAATATAAATATAAATTACTATTATTTAAAAATATTATTAAATACAAATAATTATTTATAAATTATATTAAAAACTTTTAAAAGTCAAACATTAAGGCATATTAAAGCAATAACAATACAAGTCAAATAACAATATCCAGGTCACAAAACTAAAGATAAACAGGGACTCAGGAAAACATAGTGGATGGCAAACTGGAATGAATATTGACATTCCTGGAACTCCCTGGAATGGGCAAGCTCCTTCTCTGGGTCTCTGGCTAGGTGCAGGCTTCTGATGGTTCCATGCAAGGTCGGAATCCCAGTTCCCTCACAAGCTGGTTGTGTGACCTTATCCAAGTTAGTTAACCATTTTGTAGCTCATTTTTCTCCTCTGCAATAGAGGAATGATTATAAAAATTGAGGAATGGAGGAATATTTGCAAAGGACTCTGAGTGCAGTTGGGTCTCTAGTAAGTTCCATGCACTTTAAATACAAATGTGCTGGGAAATTTACAAATTAGTCTATCTAATCCTGTCAACAAGTCTGCAAGGTAGCATTATTGCCATATAATCTTATACAGATGAGCGACTGAAGTATGAATGTTACCAGTAATTTTAAGGATCATAAAAATAGGAGCTGGTGGGCTGGGAAAGGAGTTCCACATGCCTCTGTCACTTTCAGGGCATGATGTGAGTGTCTTACTCCAGAGGTTCTCCTGGCAATATTCTCCACATTTGGGTTTCTGTTCCTAAAAGTTTTTTTTTTTTTCCTGAATACTTATGACCTATAGTAATTAGCTAGACCCTTCATGAGTATAGTGAGATGCTGTTAAATCATATCTAACCATGTTGGGAGTTAGGAGATAGAAAAGAAAATAATATTTCTCATGAATATACAAATAAACTTTAATTGACATCTTCATACTTAAAACAGGCATTACAGGGAAATGTAAGACTCTTATCAGAGAAGGGGTGGATGTTGGATACAAGTCTGCAAAATCCACTATCTTAACTACTGTACCATTAGCACCTTGATGTTTGTTTAGATTCCAGTAACTCTAAGCCATGCATTAGGATAAAAGTAAATTTTAAGAAGGAGAACAAAGTTATGGAAGAGATGGTTTTTTCAATAATTATGAAAAACAGGGCCTCCCTGGTGGCGCAGCGGTTAAGCGCTGCGCTGTGGCGCTGTCGGCAGCAGCGATGCGAGTTCGACGCCCAGCTGGGGAGAATCCCACATGGTGCGGCAGACCTCTCCTGCCTCGCCTGCTGCTCCCCTCAGCAGTGTGTTTCTGATCTGCCTGTTCTGCTCCCCACTCTGTCTCTGGTGAACCCTCTCGCCGCCCCACACCTCTGGCCTCTACCCCAGCTTGTATGTATAAATAAATAAATCTTTAAAAAAAATAATTATGAAAAACAAAGATTCAGATTTGCTTTTAGAGGCAAACTGACTACCCATACTTTAGTATCACATCTGGAAATCCCAAGATCTGGCATACAAATGTTATGGACAGGCCTCTGGAAAAATCTCATGCCAGGGAGAATTGTCAATTTTCAGCCATTCATGCCTCCATTCAAATGTTACTGTCCCATTAAAGTTTTCAAGCCCTTTCTTCTTAGCTATGTAAACACCCTGGGCAGGACCCAGGGAAATTCAGAAAAGAGGTAATGGAGGAAAAACAGTGAAGTGATTGTATAAACTCTTTTTGAGTTAAGCTTGAACAGGCTACTGAAAAACAAGGAAAGAAAATGAGAGAAACAGAGAGAAGCAAGAGCAGAAGATGGAAAAATTTAAGCACATAGCTAAGAGACACGAGAGCAAAGAAGGAAAAATATGAAAATCAGAATTGGATTTCATGCAGTGGAGTCCTCAATGTATATGGACAATGGTACTTTACAGAAAAAAAATCCTCTACTTCTCTTCCTCTTCCAGGATGGGAATTCCTAATAAAGCAGGGAGAGAGGGAAGGAGAACCTGCTAAGATCATTTGTTTGTTATGACATTTGCCTCCCTCTCCCCTCCCCCGCAATCTGTGCGGTTTTGAGTTTATTCCCAGCCACCCAGGGCAGAGGAAAGACACAAGGCAGGAGATTTGGATGAGCACTTTTACCCAGAATTCAGTCCACAAATTACTCAATATCTGTTCAGTTCCAATATCTATAGCAGGACACAAATGAAAGAGCAACTTCATAGAGAAGAAAGCAAACACCAAATCTTCCTCCTTTTTTTTTCTACTGCAAACACCCTTTGGCTTCTACTTTTCCACATTCTCCAAAGCCACACCCAAGGAAAGCACTGAGAGCCCCGGAGTTACAGGACCTCTCCCAGGCACCCAGATTCGCTGCTGTCCCTCTTTCTCTTCAGCTGCAATCCAAGAATACACAGGACAAGGTTTTTTCTCACCCTTGGGACAAAGTAAAACAGGCGAGAAACTCTTCCAAATCAGCTGTCAGGGATTATACCCTATTGCCTCAAGCAAGAGTTCCTGAACTGAATTCAATGCTAAAATTGTGGCCAAGAAGTTTTCTTTGCTGTGCCATTAAGGAGTTGCCCGTTCTAGTCTCCTCCCTCTCACTTCAAAGCCTGCTGAATAGTGACATTAGCAACTGCTGAGATGAAAGCTTGGAGGAAATCAGTCTGCCACAAGTCGACCCAGGGCTGGGGGCTGGCTGTTATATGTGTCGCTTTTATCCTGAATGAGAAGACTAGAGCAAAAGATACAAATGATTTATTGTGCACGGAGCCAGACAATTCCAACTGAAAAAAGGAAAAATGTCCAGCAAGCACATGTTTCTCTCCTCTCAGAAGATTCTATTTTGATGAAATGGAGAGATTCCACCGAATTCCTCGCATGTTTGTCTTATATATATATTTATTTTGAAAGTGTGGTATTTTAGTGATGAGAGGACTTTTGGCTGCAGTTCCTAGTGCATGGAAGATATATACAAGTATTTCTCAAGCCAAAGAAGTGTTGTGTTGACCCCAGCATGTTCTAGCTTACTAGTTCTCAAACCCTGTTGAATAGCATGAAATTGAATTTTGAGCTCCAGCATGGGAACTGGGAAGAATTAAGATCTTACCCTGACCTCACATTCCTTGAGAAATAAACTACTGAACTAACAGCATATATTAGCCCAGCTCTATTTTAGTTGCAAATGACAGAATACACCAAATCAAACTACATGAAACTGAAAAAGAGAAATTATTGCCTCTTGGAAATATAAAGACCAAGGGGACGCAATCTTGAGTTACAGTGAGATCCAGGACACCACGGAAGTGACAAAAGCAGAGTCATCTCTCTCCATCTCCCAACTCAACTCCCTGCGGTCCATATCCAGAATGGCTTCTCTATCAAGCAACTTCACAATGACAAGATAGTTTCAGTCTTTCGCCTTTGTTAAGTCCATAGGGAAAAAAAACAAAATACAAAAAAAGCAATCTGTTAACCAAAGTTCCGTGAAATCCTGGATTTCGCTCTGATTGGACTGACTTGGTTCTCCTCACCCCTGAACCATCACTAAGGTTTGGGAAGTCCTAGGTTCCGAATACATACAAGCCTGAGTTAAAAATTCCCCTCTTTGAGGTCCACACAATCCTTGTAGATCAAAAACAAGTCTTTCAGAGTGAAATTGTGTTCATTTTTTTTTTTTTCCCATAGAAGGGCAGAGTGGGGCCTCCCTGGTGGTATAATGGGTCTCAGCACTATGAAGCTGTCTGCAGCCACTGCAGCACAAGTTCGATCCAGCCAGGGAGCTAACCCACATGGCACAGCAGACCTCTCTGACTTGCCTGCTGCTCCCCTCAGCAGTGTATGTCAGTAGATCTACCTGTTCTGTTCCCCACTCTGTCTCTGGGGAATCCTCTCACCACCCCACCCCTCTGGCCTGTATGCATAAATAAATAAATATTTAAAAAAATAAGGGCATAGGGAATCTCTGCAGACACAACAAAAGATACATACTAATGTATCATAGACTATTTCAAAGATTTGCCACTAACATGTATTATTCCTCTACTGCTACTTAAAGCTAAATGACTCAACTGACTCCAGAGCATTTTAAAAAATGGATAAAATTCACAATTGATAAAATGCTCTTTTTCTGTAGATTTTTATTAGGGAAATCTGTTATTTTATTTTCCCAGCTGAACACCTCTATGCAACTTGCCAAGTGTTAAGAAAATTGCTCAAGACCTGTAATACTGACTTGTTAATGCACTGCCTTTGCCCTATCCATTGTGCCAAATAAAACAGGTAGACGATGCAGTCGCTACATACTCTCCTTGATTCACCCCTTAGTAGTGTCCAGTTACAGTGTTCCAAGCACTTCTAAATAGAAGCCTCTATCCTCACACCAAGAGACTTTATGCCCCTTGTTCAAAGTCCCACAGCTGATAAATGGCGGAGTCACCGTCTGTACCAAACTTGGTTACACTGCCCTCTAGGCTTCTCTAGTACTGTGCTACATTGTACTATTGAACATGATTCTGTCAGGTACCTCTTTCGTAGCATGAGCTTAACTTGTCCCATTTTACCAGTTTCCATCTTGAACCTACTTGCAGATGAGCAGAGCATTTTTCTGAAGCTGTGCTGTGCGGTGCTGCCTTGTGTAGCAGTTCTGGTCAGTCTAGCACTGGGGTTTCCCAACGTATGAGTGTGAATGAACTATTACTGCCTGTTACTAATTCTTTTAAGGTCAAGTTAGGGGAGTTTAGCCATTGATGATTGATGAATACGCACACACACACACACACACACACACACACACACACACATATGTATGTGTATATGTGTACATCTATATGTATATATATATATATATAATTAGATGAACATAATATGTACAATGAGATGAATATAACATGTTCTTTGCTCTAGTGATCACTTAGAATTCCTTCCAAATTTCCATTTATCAACCATCTATCTCCATAAACCATCTCCATAAACACATTAGACCTCTAATGGTCTACTTTAATATTGGTATACTTTTCAGGAAGATAATTTTGCAATATACATCAAAAGACTTAAAAATAAGTATTTCCTTTAAGCAATTATCCTACTTACTAGAATAAATCTCAAGAAAATAAAGTTATATGCATGGAGATAAACAAACATATATATTATACCATTAATTTTAGCAGTGAAAATGAGAAACACCCTAATTATTCCATGGTAGGACCATTATTGAATAATGGTCAAACCCTTTATGGAATGATAGCATAAAAATTATGAGCGGAGTAGTTATTAAAAGTATGACAGTCACAATGCATGGATTACAAAGCTGTATTTACAGACTGACACAATTTTGGAAGATCTGCTGATTGGCCCTTCCAAGTTTCCTAATGATCTTTTTCCATCTTGCTCTCAGCCTCAGGAAGTTGATTTGTATGCACTGTTCAAGGGACCTCCAGATCTATTTTTCCAGCTGGGTTCAATTAATGGGAAGTCCCAACACCCAATCTGAGATAAGAGGGAGAGGAGGAGACCAGAGTATGTATTCTTTGGAGTCCCTTCCTGCGAAGTTATTTGGACTGATGAGGTTTCTTGAGTAAAGGACACTGCTTCTCTCAAGGTAGCATTTTCTCTATTCACTCTCCTCAGATTCTACTAGCCACACCCTCTGCTTATCCTTTCACTAACCAACCTGCCTTGGTAGCTGGTAAGAGCTCCTGTTCTATTCTGAGTCAGATTACTGCACCACCCTTGCACACTCCCTGTGTTTTACCCACCCATATGATTTGACTTATGTCATCAGTTTCCTGTCAGGATCTTAACTAACACAATACAAACACACTAGCTCAGAAAGAGAAAAAAGGTCTACAATGGATTACAAAAAAAAAAAGAAAGAAAGAAAGAAAGAAAACCACAATGGGTATCCTAGTAGGTGGTGGACTTATGAGTATTTTTTCCCCTTGTGTCTTTCTGTCATTTCCAATTTTATTTAATCGCTATATAATACTTTTAGAATTTGAAATAACCATAAATAGAATGTGTTTACAAATCTAAATTTTGACAAATGTCAGTTCTTCAGTAAATCTTTCCCTGATCACCCTCTACCTTTATCACTCTCTAACCTAAACTTCTCCACCATTTATTTTCTGTTATCTCTGTGACACACATAATTCCCTGGTGGCAAAGCTCTTTTTAAATGCGCATGTATTTATGTACTCCAGCATTACACAATGGGGGTTTAAGAAAGCACAATTTGTGTAGAGCACTTCTTTTTCTGAGATTAAAATTTCTTGGAGGGTAAGGGCTATGCTTTGTGCTCACTCTATCCTCTACTGTACCTGTTACACAGTAGACAATCAATAAACATGGATGAAATAACTGAAATCTATAGAAAAGATTTAAAATCTCATTTGTCATTTCAATTTCCTTCCTATCAACTTTGCTCTATATGGAATAAAAACGAATTAGTTGAATTCAATTTCTCCACAGATCCATCTTCTAGCGAAGGTGCAAATCAGGACTGAAATAGAGGGAAGTAGCCTAAAGGAGAGGGAAAAACAGGATCACATGGTGAAAGTGTGATAATGAGTTCTTTGCTAATCAAGAGGTGGCCAAGTTTTAAGACAGAACTTTCTCACTAATAACAGATCTCGAGATTTTAGTTCCAGACATCCAAAATTTATGATTGGAGGCAGAAATCTGAGTAACAGAACTTGGGTGTATTATGTCATCAGTATTCATTTTGAAAAAGATAGTGGCTGGTCTAGGATCCTCCTCACAGAAGATCAAATTGTGACCTATTTCTTCAAAGCACCATTCTTTACTTGCTATTTCTATTTTTCCCAATGTCTGACTACAACTAGGGGCAGTGAGTCTAATTAGGTATGTGACTAGTCACCAAATGCAATCTTGCAAGTCCGACTTCAACAATTGTTGAACCATGAGCTCCTGAGATAGGGGAGGCTAAACTGGTGACTCGGTAGAGTAAAATAAGATTTCCGCCACCCTTCTGAAGATACCCTTGCTGTGGTCCCCATTTCTGAATATCTTTTTTTTTTAAGATTTATTTATTTATACATACAAGCTGGGGTACAGGCCAGAGGCATGGGGCAGTGAGAGGGTTCACCAGAGACAGAGTAGGGAGCAGAACAGGAAGATCAGATACACTGCTGGGGGAGCAGTGGGTGAGGCAGGAGAGGTCTGCCACACCATGTGGGATTCTCCTCGGCTGGGCGTAGAACTCGCATCGCGCGCTGCCGACAGCTCCACAGCGCAGCGCTCAACTGCTGCATCACCAGGGATGCCCCATTTCTGAATATCTTGACCCTATTGGGTGTCACTACTTGCACAGTGGCTATAAGAAAACAGGACATAGATATTGACATAAGATGCCACATGGTCAAAGCACAAAGGTAGCATTAAATCCTATCCACGCATGCCAGAAGAAACAGATGTTGTTCTGTATCTCCCATTTCAGGGCTTTTGAATACTACCTCCAATAGAGCAGGTGAAGCAAAATGGAGACAGAGTAAGTCAACCTATTTTATTTTCATTGACTTCCATTACAAAACAAAATGAAGGAATAACCTATCAGCTCTTCCTGAAGAAGTTCTAGATCTTGCTTCCTCATAAATATTTTATTAGGACCCAGAACCACAAACTCCTGGAATCATCTCTTGTCTATAGTGCAAATGACTGTCAGTGTTTCCAAGACCACATAATCTTCAGCCACCTAATATATACTTCCGTTTGACTTTTACTATTGCAATAACATTATAGAGTAGGCAGTCCTAGGACCAATGACAAGAACTGAACATGTCCAGATGCAACCAATATCTCTAATTCATTGTCTTGAGCTCAAGTAGTATTCCGCCCTCCCCAGTTAGCTTGTCTGTTTTTACACACTTATCTGTTCTTCTAAATTTAGTGATTTAAAGAGCCCATTTTGTTCCTACCTATTGAATCTCAATGCAATGTACATATTTTCCTCTGTAAATCACATTACTGAATATAGTCATTGTACTCAGTTCTTAACTGACAGATTTTCCATTCTAATACAATAAATTTAATTCCCAACCATTCTTACACACCACTACAAATAGTCTATAACTTTCCCAAATCGGGGACACTCCAAGATATACAATCATTCACTGTCTTCCCTAAGGGATACAGAACTCTCAAATTTCTCATTATTAAAATTTGCACTCAAAATCTGATTAGCTAATTCACATTGAAGTATATACGGTTTGTTTAAAAAATAGATCCCATCTTTCTAGCTTTTTCTGTCCTAAAGTATAAAATGTTTAAAATAAATGGACAAATCTCTTGAGGGAGAATTTTAGACAATAATGGCTGATGGTGAATTATTGAGGCAAAGGTGGTGGTGTTTTTAGGGGATACCTTCTTGGAGTTTTCAGTTCACAAAGGTCACAGTCAATCTCAATCTCTGACTCAGTCTGCCTGCACAAGAATAATGTAGTCTCAACATATTAATAACATTGGGGCCTCCCTGGTGGTGCAAGGGGTTAAGTCTCAGTCTATGAAGCTGTCAGCAGCCACTGCAGCATGAGTTCGATACCTGCCAGGGAGTTTCCCACATGGCGCACCAGACCTCTCTGCCCACTGCTCCCCTCAGCAGTGTATTTCAGTCACTTTGCCTGTTCTGCTCCCCACTCAGTCTTTGGTGAGTTCTCTCAACACACCCCCCCCCACCTCTGGCATATACCCCAGTTCTTGTAGGCACAAATAAATAAATCTTTAAAAAACATATTAATAACAACTTTTTTTTTTACTACTATTACTTTTGCTACCATTTACTAAGTGCCTTTCATCTTCATTGTGTTGCAATGTGAATTCTACCATTGCCATTTCATGTTCCTAACAATTCTATGAGGGGCCTCCCTGGTGGCGCAACAGTTAAGTGCTGCACTGCGGAGCTGTCAGCAGCAAAGACACGACTTCGATGGCTGGCCTGAGAGATTCCCACATGCCGCGGCAGACCTCTGCTGCCTTGCCCGTTGCTCCCCTTAGCAGTGTATCTCCATCAATCTGCCTGCTCTGCTCCCCACTCTGTCTCCGGTGAGCCCTCTCGCCGCCCCACACCTCTGGCCTGTACCCCAGCTTGTATGCATAAATAAATTAATCTTTAAAAAAATTCTATGAAATTACCTTATTAGTATAACTTTATGGTGACATATCAACCACCAAGCTAATAAGTGAAATTTTAAGGTACCTATTGCATCATCTCCTTGAAGCCTTCATAATTTCTTGTTTTTCTCAGTATTCTCTGGTAAATATCATGTGGGTTAGGTGAATCATGGTATATGAATACCTCCAATCTCTCAGTAATCTCTTGCTGATTTAATAAATTTAATAACCTATCAAATCATTACTTGAGATAGACTTTGCTGTGAAGCTTTTTTCCCCAGCCCTCCCAACTACTGAAAAAAATATACTGAAGAGGAATAAAATTAAAATTTGCATTATTGCAACCTTATTCTAATCAAAAGAAAGGAAAAAATGAGTCAATGAGATACTATTTTGTGCCTATCCTAACTTGATAATGTTATGAGAAGATACGCGCTTTCAATCCATAGTGACAAGGATAAAAATAAATGAAAAATTTTCCAAAGAGCAATTAGACAGCATAACCCAGGAACTCCACTGGGTTTTAATTAAATAATCAGAAGTGCACCCTACAGTACAAGTGTGAGGATATTTGTCTTTGTGTTAGTAGAAAAAGAAAGCAAATAACTTAAATAGCAGGGGACAGACAAATAAGGTTTGGTACATTTGTATGACAGAGTAATATACAATAACTGGAATGTTTTCTGATAATTGTTAATGAAGTGAAAAATTGCTAAAAATGGCACTGTATATGAAGAGTATTTATAAAACATATGCTTCACATATTTAAGTTTCTGAGAATGACAGATACTATAACAAAAGATTAATTATAATTAGAGCTAAGCAACAGGATGGTGCATAATGTGCTATTGTTTTGTTATACATTTTTTCAATTCATTCCAAACTTTCCAACAATAAATATTACTTAATATCAGAAGGAAAATTAACTTCTAAAATAGAACTTAAAGTAGAGCTTTTACCTATATGTATTAAGAATGATCAGGTATTCTTTTTATTTTCAGTGAATTTCTACTTTCATAATTTGAGGTTGAGTCTTTTTAATAGGTTACTTGCATTTTAATGTACAGTTTCAGTAATTCCTTTCTGGTCTCCACTGTTTTTCAGATTTGTCTATATAGCTTATTAGCTACTGAATCGAAGATAAAAACAAATGCAATATAATTAAACCATTTAAAACCAAATCTATGTTTGGGATGCATAATACAAATGAATGCAAATATCAGTCATCTTTGTTAAAATTCCTCCTAGTAAAATGCACTGTTAAATTGTGTGGAATGGTGATCAGGGTGTGGCTAGTATTCTCAGGAACTGTTGGCAAAAATCCTGGAAACAGGAAACAATGAGAGGAGGGGAAATTGTTATTATATGATAAAATTATAATGTCATATCTGCCTTGCTGAAATATAGAGGTGATAGTTAAATGCCATGGATTTTTCTGCACCAGAAAGTGGAGATGCTAAATATTAGTAATTCAGTACTGTATCAATCAGGTATCACCAAATATGTTCTACAGACCTCATGAATCCAACCATAATTCCTTAAAACCACACTGAGCTATATTCTTATATCTTCCAGCAGTAAAAAGGGGTGCTAACAAGTCAAAATCTGATGATAGGATAAACTACCACATAAGGTGATGGGCAAACTGAGTAGCTATTGCATGTGAAATTCAAATTAAGGTTCTAAATGGATAAATTAAAGTAATCTGTGTATGACTTGTTACCTTGGGGTACTCATTAACAATGAGATGGACCTAATTTTAGGTCCAAGAAAACAAAATTTACCAAGTTCTGTGGGCAAATTAAGAAGCAATGCAAAGATGTACTTTACAAAGCATCAAAGGAGCATATCCACAGTTCTTAGCAAAAGTAAAGTAATTAAGGATATTAGTATAGTGACTTGGTGCTTTTGCCAATTTGGCTTTATTACATTAATAGACTTCTGACTATGTCACAACAAAATTTTACCTATAATCATTCAGCAAAGCCATGAATCACTAGTCTTTTTTGATACTAGCACTAGATTTGCCTTAGATCAATGGCTGAATCAGGACACAACTAAAGTAAAAATATTTATTCAAGTTAGTATGAAGCAAGTGAGGTATTCTGAAACACAATTCCTGGAGTCACAATTTTTATAGCTATGAAAGGAAGTACGCCTTTTCCAGAAAAGGAAATAGGTGATGTTACATTTCTGGGGTGATAAACCCCAGACTCTGAAAAGAAAGTCATTAATATTTAGTTTTGAAAATTAAGAGGAGTCAGCATTTATTGAGATTTTACCACTATATGCAGTATATCAACAACCTTTTTGCATTACCTCAATTATCTATCAAATCTATGAGGTAGATAATATCACTGTTTTATCCCCATTTGAAAATTAAATAAAGAAAAGCACATGGAGATTCAATTTTGTTTAAGGTCACAAATTAATAATCCACAGTTGGTGTAAAAGTTATTGTTTAAGGACAGAAAAGAGACTGCAAGGAAACAAAACTGATAATAAAAACCTTACAGCTCAGTACATTAGGAAAGAACAATGGAAAGAAGAAAAAGTCACACTCATGGGAGCAATCACCCCGTTTTTAATTGTCTGTCATTGATCAAGGATCACAGAGTCACACAGCACTAATGGAGACCAAAAAATTCCTACCTTGAATTATGAGTTGAGGAACTGAATATCAATTGTGTCTCCACAATATCAGAGACTCAAATGTTGAATAAAGGGATATGACGCTTGACTAAGAGCAAGAAATTAATTTTTAGAGGGTAAATTTATCTGGAGGCAATGTAATGGGGACAAAAAAACTTGATGTCATTTTGTCCAACTGCCTCTACTATGAAGGAGTGACCTGAAGTCCCAAAGCTGAAGTCAGAGGCGAACCCTGAACTCAGATCCTCAACCGCTACCACCCACCTCACTACTCCATGGAGGGTACCCTAGAAATCTTCCTTCCACAGTCAATAGGTTGGACAAATAGATCCATTTCTAGTTACTTAATCTTTTCCCAAATAGAATAACGGTGCAGAACATTTAAAATGTAAAATACATAACAGGACTCCTGGTGATTCCTGATGGATGCAGAACTGATTTTTGGCCTCCACGCTTCCCTAGCTCACGTTGGCAAATCTCTTCTCTCTTTCAAGCTCTTGTAGAAGTTAACATCATTGCCACCATTAAGGTCCAGGGCTCTTGTTTGATAGTTTAACCTCTCAGATTCTTTATGCATCTCCCGCTCTCTCTCACTGTTTCCTGTTTGGAGCAAATCTTGAGCTCTCAAATTAATGAAGCTCCTTGTAAGCTGTAAGAACTTGGATAAGCCACTTACCATTTGAGCCTGATTCTTCATCTGTAAAAACAGACATAATAATGTCTAGTTCATAAAACTGTGATAAACCTAGGTAAAATATCTACTTCGTTGACTAGTACAACAGGTGTTCAAAAACAGAAGTGACTTCCCCTTGTTTCCTGGGCCTGCATGTGTAATTTGGAGGATCTCTGTCATTTTCAGGAGTCCTCATTCAGTTTCCCTCTTTTGTCTTCACTCCTTATTCTGGCCTTGGGAATCCTCCACTTACTTCTTCATTTCTGACTTTCTAAAATTCACGTTTGAGTGTTTTGCTACAATTCTCTGGGTCTTTAACAAAGACAAGGGAGGAAAGGAGGAAAAAAAATGAGTAATTTAGCTGTCAATGAGTTTTTCTCATTCTTTTATTTCAGTATTGTCTCTTCCACATTACTTAAGATAAAGCCTGTTTATTCTACTCTCATAATGTATGTTGCTATCTGTAATATCCATTGAGAAAAGGGAATGTTTTTCTCCGGCAAAAATGTACAGAAACATCTGTGAGGATAACTGATGCTAGTTCAGTTACAGAGAGGAGATGATGTAAGACTGTCACCCAGAGCTAAGCAAGAAAAAACCAGATTTTTTTTATAAGCCTAAACTTGCATTATTTTACATAGCTGTGCCCCATGGAAATGGCTGAAAATTTCATGCCCCTTCTTTGTAAAATAATCAGAGCCCCAGTCCTTTGGAATATGAATCATTTTAAAATTCACACTGTTGAGCTTTGGGGATGAAAGAAAGATCTTAGAACTTGAGGAGAGAGAAAAACATGTGCAAAAGGCAGAGGGTGGTCCATGGAACCTGATCTAAAAGTGGCAAATTATGGAACTACAAGGGCGCAGAGTCAGGGGCTAAAGCTTTAAAAATAAATTTTACCCTCTATAAAATAATATCTTGCTCCAAGGGAAGAAAGTCATGTCCTTTTATTCAACTCTGAGCCTCTGATATCATGAAGACACAATTTATATTCAGCTCTTGAACTCATAATTCTAGGTAGAATCTCAGTCATATTCATCTGCAGTCAGAAACATGGCTTTAAATAGTAATTGTAGAACACTAAAAAGTGTAGTCTACCTTCAGGGTATGAATCCCCAAGCACCGGAAAAAGTGTTCTTCATTTACAGATCATCATATTCTGGAATCCAAACTTCAGAGTATAGTCAGCCAGAGAGAAAATATTATTAAAGACTGAACTAGAGCTTTTTTTAATGATATGTATATAAATATTCATTTAAGCGAATGAACCAGCTTGGCAGACCTATTGAAAACCTGACTGTCCCGGGCCCGCAGGCCCAGAGGCTGAGGGAGCGGGGTCGGGAAGGCAGGTCTTCCTCCCTGCTTGCCAGGGCTGTCTGCAGCTGAGCAGGACAGGAGGGCTTGGAAGGGAGGTCCATGGTGGAAAGGGCGACTTGGCAGTGCCTCAAAGGTCAGGAGCACAAATGCAGCTAGATTTTTTCTTCTTCAATGTTATCATTTACTTCAAAAGAGCTCATGATTTGGAGAAAGCTCAATTCTTTTCCCCATTACTAGTTTGTTTATTTATTTAAGATATTTATTAGGTACATGTTGGGCAGAAAGAATAAGGCAGATCAGGCCCTTAACCTCATGTAGCTTCTAGTCCATTCACTGTACATTATTGAGCACTTATGTCTAGCCCAGAGCTAGACAAGGAACAGGTCCTCTGGAGAGAAAGATGAAATGAAAGATTCCTGCTGCCTAAAAAGTACATGGTCAGGCTCAGTCAGAAGACTTGTATGTAACTCATAATTCTATGGTGCAAAAAATGCCAAGCACTGTCCTAACTCTCTGCATCATGGAAACAGTGCCATTTTTCCTACCACTTTTCTAATATCTTAAAGAAATTTCACATTTTCTATATCTCAGTCAGTGGCTGAATTTATGAACCAGGGAATCAGATACTGTGGTAAACTAAAATCAATAATTTTAACAGAGAAAACATTAATGACATTATATTAGAGCATAATAGCTAGATGTTCTCTATTCTGATGGATACATTTTTAAAATGCATATAATAAATGACCTTACCGCAGCTGTGATCAAAAAGTATTATTTCCCATTACAAGTGTTTTGCTAGTTTAAATAACAAATAAGGTTTATGGGAATAAAATGCTAAGGTAATAAGACTTAGATATTGGACCGTCACCTATTGATCTACATGAGATTGTTTTTCTCAGGACCTGTGAATTTCCTGCAGCTCACAAGAATACTGGGTCAAAAATGGTCTGTAGTAAGTTGCTAATACAATGTATGAAATATAAGTAGTTAGCAAAAATAAAATAAAATTCTCATTAAAATAAAGTGACAAAAATGAAGGTGTCTGTAATGGTTCAGTTGAGTTTTCTCCTGCAATTAAACATCAGGTAAAAAAAAAAATCAGAGCTTATCAGGGATGCAAAAACAATTTTTAGCTCATGTAACTTTATCTTCACTCTTGCTTTCCAATCTTTTTGTCTTAATTGATAGCATGCACAGCCAGAACTGACCTTGTGGGACGCTCTCACAAACCCCTCCCCCCAAAAGTTTTAATAGTGTCCACTGCATTTACCATGAAATCAAACGTGAAAAATCAAACAATTAACATTTTTTTCATTAGTTCTAATGGAAATTTTGTGATAAACCATTTTGTGATAAACCATTATGGTTTGTATTTTTAAATGTTGCCAATTAAAAAATGACACAAAGTTATATATATCATCACTTAGCATCTTTATTGTATACCTATTGAAAGAGCCCTGTTAGATTTTACTTAGTCATGTAATTCTGACTCTATCACTATTGTACAATCATAAAAAGGAATATAGAAATGAAATAAAAGTACTCATAATATTCTGTTACATCCCAAGTCTAAATTTTCTGTATCCCTTTTTGATATAGAAGTGCCACTGTCCATGATTTCTGTATGTGTTCCCTTCTCTGAGCCAATGAGAATGATACAGCTTTCCTTAAAAGGATGTTCTGCTAGTGTCTCTGAGTTTTTCTTCCAAGCTTCTGACACCTTATCTGCCAGTCCTGATACTAACTCTTTCTATGTTGCAATAGAAGTTATGATTGAAAGTTTTTAAGGCAACAAGCCTTAGTCTTCCTCAAACGGTCCTTAAAGGATGTGTAGAATGAAAGCTTCAGAACTGAAGATTTCTAAACACACCATCGTGCATCACCCAGGTCTGCTCGTGAGTAAGCAGTGGCAATAATGTGAGGCTGTTGTCTGACCAGAAGAGGTTGTCAGATGCCATGGTGGGTAAGGCACAATAGAATCAATGGAACAGAAGATCAATCATATTAAACTATTCAGAATGGCATATGTGTTTCTAATATTTTGTTACTTACATACTAATATATGATAATATATAATTCTTACATATCAAATTATATATCAATTATAGAACAATAATGTATCACCAGATGTTTTATATAACGTTAGTAAAATCATGATTTCTAGACATTCTTGTTATAGACAAAAAGAGCCAGGACAATATCTCTCTAAAGATTCAAAACTGTAATTACTAATAATATAAAGAGTATTTGACTTGAGTAAAACATAACTATGTGTTATTAAAGGTACATAAAATAGAAGCAGGAATAAGAGGATAGGCACTCTATTCTTGATCTATGACCTATAAAAAAACTGGAAAAACTGGAATTGGAAAGAGACATTGAAGACAGAATAGGAAAAGGCTTTAGGGTAGAGGAGAGATTTTGCTGCATTTTTCTTTCTTTCTTTCTTTTTTTATTTTTTGGCAAAATTCCTGTGAAAGAAATATTTCTTTCTTTTTTAACTTTCTACAAAGAGATTCCAGTCCCTGAGCAATCCCATACAGAGTTTATAGAAGGAAGAATATCCATTTGCAACAATGGAACAATTTCAAGTATACACAGTCTGGCAAGTTTTCCATAATAAACTTACATTTGGGACTTGTTCTGTATTTTAATTCCAAGGAATATACTGGAGTATGGACAATATACAAAATTTTAATAAGTATCTTTGCTCATTAGCAATACTCTTCTGACATAAGTACTAAGTAGATCATAGAATACAGAGGTTTTTACATGTTTAAACCTCTGAATTATCTCAAGGGCAACAATTCCACCACCTTTAAAATCCTACATTCTGATAATTCATGCCACATAATTAACACTTAATGATATAGTCCATCATATTAATTTTGCAGGACCATAATGGGTATGTGCAAGAATAAATGAAGGATGAGGTCAGAAAGAGGAATTTAAATTGGGAGCACTGTTATCAGTTCTCCTTAATAAATGTTAGTGAACATGCCTAATTAATAACCCAATCCTCATTAGAAATTCATTCGAGTGCTTTCTGAACTGATAGAGATTTTATGGAACTTTAATTTTGTTCTAGCAAACAATGTTGCAGCATTTCAAAAATCTGTAGATATAAGACACCTAACAAGCAAAGGGAATTTACAAATGTGATTAAATGTAAAAATGTGGATATAATTTGATATAATGAAATATATTAAATTTCTTAACTCAGTAATACAGTATCATATATGATTTTATTTGTGGAATATAGAACATGTCATATCTTCTAATGTATACTCCTATATCCAGCTATTCATCTCACTGTCTCTATCCACCTCTGTAGTAAGTCATGATAGATAAGCTCTATGTGATGTGCCCTCTCTCCTGCCTACTTTTTTTTTTTAAGATTTATTTATGCATACAAGAGCTGGGGTGTAAGCCAGAGTTGTGGGGGGGGTGAAGGGCGGTGGTGAGAGGTTTCACTGGAGACAGAGTGGGGAGCAGAACAGACAGAGTGAATGAAATACACTGCTGAGGAGAGCAGCGGGAGAGACAGGAGAGGTCTGCTGCGCCATGTGGGTTAGCTCGCTGGCCAGGGTTAGAACTCATGCTGCAGTGGCTACGGATAGTTTCGTGCCACCAGGAAGGCCCCCCTCCTACCTACTTTTGCTGTGCTATATATGACTTCTTACTGGTTCTAGTACCCTCAGTTCCAGCCACAGAGCAGTCTAACTTGTGGCATTTATTTATTCTTCCTAAGTTGTGTTGCAGAACATGAAGAACTTATTTGTGCTCTTCCCTCTACATGGAATATCACCGCCTGGTAGAGTACTCATTGTGCGTCAAGCACTGCTGACTAATAAGAGGAAGACGCCGGACTCAATGCTTTACATTGGGGCCAAGGTTATTAAGGGCTATGATGGCAATAAAAATTTTCAATTATATTTGTGGCAGGCATTGAAATGGTGACTGCATTTGGGGAAGACAACTGATCATGAATAAATAAATTTTTGAATGTATTTTCTGAATACTGGGGCTACACAATTATCATTTGGATCTACATATTTTATTTTAACATGGGGTCCTAATGACTATAGATTAAGCAGAAGTCCGCAAATAGCTTTTCATATCTATCTTCCAGATCAATAATTCAAGTGGTGAAAAATACATTGTGAAAAATAAAGAAAATATTAAAGAAGAAATTTAGCTCCTCAAGATCATTATTGATGCAATAACTGCTTTAAATAAAATCATTAAAATATTTAATTGAAAAAATTCATTATCTTCAAGATGGCTAAAGTGATTATCACAAACTACTCGATAGGAATTAACTTTTTCTGAAATGTGTTATTTGGTAATTTATTTCTAACAAATCTTACACATGGGTCTACAGAAGAAAGCTCCTGCTATGAATTAAACTAATTTAAATATATTTAAAGAACAAATCTAGGATATAATACTTAATTGAGTTAGCTCTAATAGAACATAAATTCTAGCAGCTGAAAGGAGGGACATTGCAAAACATACTAATGATTCAGGCAATGCCAAATTAAGGTGAAGAACAGAATAAATATTTTAAAATTATATATATTATAAAAGGAGTATTTTGACTTTATAGGTCACTTTGACTTTAGATTTTAAGTTATAAGATTTATTTTTATAGGGTCCTCCCTGGTGATACAATGGGTTAAGCGCAGCACTATGAAGCTGTCCAGAGTCACTGCAGCACGAGTTTGCTACCCAGCCAGGGGGATCCCCACATGGCACAGCAGACCTCTCCTGCTTCGCCCGTTGCTCCCCTCAGCAGTGTACTTCAGTCAGTCTGCCTGTTCTGCTCCCCACTCTATCTCTAGTGAATCATCTGACCACCCCACACCTCTGGCCTGCACCCCAGCTTGTATGCATAAATAAATAAATCTTTTTTAAAAAAAGATTTATTTTCATAAGGGCACTTAGCTTCTGCAAAATCTTGCTAAATTAATCAAGATAGCAATAGATATCACAAAATTACCTCCAATATATATAGACCACTAAGATAGTTCACACAAAAAACATACTTGTGATTAGACTATCTTCTTTCATAATTGATCAAAATTTTGTTAAAAATTTAATTCATAAACAGCACAAGAGACTATGGTGACAGTTCATGGGTGAATTGGTGGTGGGTAACCTACGGGGAACACACAATAATGTAAAATATATGAATAATAATAAAAAAATACGTAAAATAAAAAAATTAATACATAAACATGTACTTCCTAAAAATGTAAAGACTTTCATGTTTTTCATGAATAGTATCCATTTAAGCTTATTCATGAAGGCTAAATGGCCGGAAATGTATTCTCAGGCAAGTGACAGAAACAAAAAAAAAAATTCTTTTTGGGGAAATTTCATTTTCATATTGAAACTGAAAAAATATATATATATACATATATGATAAAATTTTTTTTAAAAAGTATCCTTGACTTGCAAATTCCCTGTTCTGCATTTAAGGAACTTGGAAGTTATCACCCTGACAAGTGACCACTTTGTCTTAACAAGTAAAATGCTAGACAGATTGAAAAATCAAAAAGCCTTACAGTTCTCTATGCCAGCAGTAAACAACTAGCAAATAAAATCCTAACAAATATATAAAAAAAAAAAAACAGGCAGCTCAGAGAAAGCTCAGACTTCTTGCAAAACAGAATCAGCCATGGCTTATACATTAGCAGTAACAGGCCCAGCCAATCCTTGGGCAGATATGAAAGCAGGGCAGCCAAGGGTTCTGGGAGATGCCATTTTCCTTTTTCTCTTCCCCACATCAGGGTGTTTAGCAGCTGTGAGAGTAACTAAACCCAGAGACATTTCACCTTCCTGTCTTTGCTCCTCCTGCCCTTCTAGGTCTTTTGTAACGTTTACTTGCATTACACTTTTATATTTGAAAACGCCTGAGTCTTTTCTATGGACATTAATATAGTATCTACCCTATAGGTTTGAAAACCAAAATATCGCTGCAGTAGGCTCACTGTTCATCCAGTGTACTTTATCAAGTATTTTTCATGGTCAAATTCAGTGTGCAATAGTGTGAAAATAAGCTGTTATAGCGTTGAGAACATGTCTCATATTCAACAACAATCTGATATTCCTGTATCAAACATTAAGTTTAGATGAAGAGAAACAAGTTCAAGGTCAGTGAGTTAACTTAGAGAAATACAGATTCACCAGATACACACTAGGTTTAGCAATGTCCTTTACAACGTAATCATAAAAAGCTGTATACATCTATCTGTGTGTGCATATATGTACACATATTTATATATATATACATATATTTCATACACATGCATTTATTCATGCTATCTACACATACATATATTTTTACCACTTATTCTCTAAGTTATAGTGATGTCTTTTTTTATATTAACTCTCCTTAAAAGATAATATTATTAAACGCTAAGAACTCAAAGGCAAAAAGCCTATACAAAATTTTCCATATTCCTTTCTCCCTTGAATTAGTCTAAAACTCATGATTTTTATAAAAAAAGAAAACTGGAAGGTTAATTATTTCAGCATGTCTATGTTGAGCCATTCAAATATATACATCAAGTCATTTTAGCTTCCTATTCAAACCCCCAATTTTTAATTCTCTAGGAGAACAATTTTGGCTCTGAGGCCAAATAAAATGTAAAAAAATAAGTCCTTTGTAAAGAATAAAAAGAAGATTACCTCATCAACTAACTATAAAATAACAGAACTAATTTAACTCAGACAATGGGGAGAGTTTTGGGAACAACATGACAAAGAACTTACAAAATTATAAAAAAAATACAATCTTAAAAAAGTGTTACAGAAGTAGAGGTAGATGGAAAGAAAGGGATTAAGTTTATTTTGTAATTCCTCCTTTTTTTAAAATGAAGTTTTTACTTCCCAGTGAGGATAATCGAAGTTCAGGGATTTATTCAATTTCTATTAATTCAATAACATTTTCAGTTAGGTTAATACATTTGTTAACAACTATGGGTTTAAAACTTAGACAGTGGATTTAACAGTGTGACATTAAATTAGGATATGCGTTGGACATAAATTGTCATTTTTTAATCAGACTTTTTAAGGTCATTATTAGATTCAAGCAAAACTGCGAGGGAGGTAGGGACATTTCCAATACATTTATTCCACTCCCCCCCCCCAATATATTGCCTCTCCATTAACTACCCCACCAGAGTGGTGTATTTGTTACAATTTATGAAACTGATACTGGACAGAAGGGGCATTAAAAGGGATCAAGGGCACTGCCCAAATTGTTTACCAGTCACTGTCTTAGTTTTGCACCCATATGCACAATTGCAAGACTACTTAGGCTTAGGGAACAGTAATAATGGGATTTATTTAACGAAGAGGGAAAAACAAAGAGTTGCTGAGTCCAAAATATAGCCATTTACCTTACTTAAAGCAATGTCCAGTCCTTTAAGTCCCAAAGAAGAAACAACGAAGCCGGTATCTTCCCTCCACTACAGATGTGGAGCTCCTCTTCCAAACACTAGGCCACGTGTCCAAGATGGAATCTTCCTGCCTCTGCAGACACACAGCAACCAGACTGCAGGCCAGATTCCAACTCATAAAGACGACACAGGACACAACTGGAGATGCTCCCTGAGCTGCCATGGTGCCCCAGCACAGCACCAGGCCAACAACACTGCAAATAGCAACTATAGTGGCCAGACAGCCCAACAGACTGCACGCACGCATTTTAGGAAGGTACCCGCTCCAAGCCTTTGCCTTCTTTCTTCAGCTGCAGTAAAAACAAAACCGGGAGCAGTTTCCGTCACTCAGCTACTTGCAAAGCCTCCAAAGTCACTGGTCCAAAGTCACTGAAGATTCTAAAATCTCTCAGTCCAAAACTCTACATACTGGCTGTTCAAAAGCTCCTGGTGGCTGATTTTCAAACTCTCAGTCATGGCGGCTGCATCTCCTTCTGCTGAGTCTCCTCTTCTACATCATAGTGACTTAATTTCCTTCTTTTTCAGTCCCTTTTATTTCTCATCAGAGTCTCCACTCCAAGCTGTAAAACCCTTTAGCATTTTTTCCTGGGGCTATCTATCCTCATCAGCAAACCCCTCCAGGGGGCACCACCTATTCCAGACTTTGATCTCAGCCCTATTACAAAATCACATAAGCCCACAGCATCCTAAAGTCCACAGTGCACAATCACATTCACTCTTGGTCTTTTAGATCCTGTGGGTTCAGACAACATATAATGATATGTGTCCATCATTATGGTTATCATATAGAATATTTCGCTGCCCTAACATCCTCTGTCTCCACTATTCATCCCTCTCCATCCCCTGGCCTTGATGGACACAAAGAAAAGATGAATTTGAATGTGAGTAGATTTGTCTTAACTTGATACCAGCAATAAACAAATAAACTACAGCAGGATCATTTTATTTAGGTGTATAATCTATAATCTCCCTTCAGGAAAGTCAATGAACACTTTAGAAGAGAGAAAGAAAATAAGAGAAGCATTGACCCCTGTTTGCAAAACAAACTATGTATGGAATGCATTTCCCTCTGCTTAGTTCTACAGTGTATTTGCTCGATAGCTGGACATTTCTTTTATGAGGTACAATAGGAGGTTAATGGATCAAATGAGCAGATGGTAATATTCTGGAAAATAATGATGATACTTATGCTACTGCCAGGGTTTCAACCCTGCTGAGTGATATGGTAACTCAGCAGTGGGGAGCTGTTCCTGGGGGTACAGAGACAATCTGTGGTGTTGCTTCCATTAATTGGCTGACTGATTAGCTGCTACAGACATCCACACACCTTACACAAGAACAAAGTGTGTAAAATGCAGTATTAAAAACAATTATTCTGAAGAGTGCCCAGAAATGATTAACTCTTTAATTCAGCACATGTCTAAAATATATCAATCTCACGATGAGCATTACTGCATTGTGCTTCTCAAAATGTTATACTTAAAAGTTCATACAATAACCTTAAATATTATGTGAACACTCAAAAATATGTTGAGATCTATTTGCTATGCAGAAGAAAAATCAAACTACACGAGAAAACTAACCTCTCACAAATACTGCTTAAGAAAAGTGAAAGCAGGTACTTAAGACGAATTAGACAAGTTCATTTAGAAGTAGCCCTTCCCCAAACATCAAAACTTCACTTTATCAAAATGATAAACATAAAATGACAAAATGATTATTAATAGATTTCTGGAAAGAAACAAACATAAGGAAAGCTGAAAAGATGAAGAATAGAGCAACATCGCCATGTTGCTTTAAAATCAGAAGGACTAAAGAAGCTTGCTCACCAATCCTGAGAAGGCTGAATATGAAGGAAGCTAAGAAACAACTCACTTTTCACTACAGAACTCCCACAGGTTAACAGGTGGTAGTATAGAAACATCTAGAAGAGAAGGTGACATTGGAGAAAAACTGAAGAGTCTTTCTCAAGAAGAAATTCTATATACAGGTCCCTTCTTCTACTTTCATAGTCAGGAGACAGCTAATGCCCCACTCCCACAAAGGCTGGAGGATTTGTCTCAAAAAAAAAAGAATAAATAAGTTTATGACCAATATGATAGAACAAGAGCAGACATGCCTCAGTTAAAACCTTGAATAAGTAAAAGCTTACATAAATGCTGAGATGGCAAGGACTGGAAGACTCTAGCCTGGTGGATTCTGGCCAACCTGACTCAAGATAATGAATATCTAGTGATTCCATAATAAAAAAGCCCAGCCAACTCACATTTCAAACGTATCAACTGAATATAAGAATTTCCAGTCAGGGCCCTCCCTGGTGGCACAAAGGGTTGAGTCTTGGCCTCTGAAGCTGTCCGCAGCCAATGCAGCATGAGTTCTATCCCTGGCCGGGAATCTTCCCACATACCACAGCAGACCTCTCCTGCTTTGTCCACTGCTCCCCTCAGCAGTGTACTTCAGTAGATCCGCCTGTTCTGCTCCCCAATCTGTCTCTTGTGAATTTTCTCACCATCCCACACCTATGTTCTATACCCCACTTCTTATATGCATAAATAAATCTTTTTTTAAAAAAGAATTTCCAATCAGTTCCTATACTCCAGCATTTAAGTTTGTATAGATGAGGAAGAATATCCAGGTGTCTGAGAAAAAAATTGAAAAACTCTAATGTACAAAAAAACACAAAAAATTGTTGGGGTTGGGGGAGGAATCATGGATGAGATATGAAAAAGAAACTCCAGAAATATCATTCATATCCTTAGATATAGAATATGAAGAAGTTTGTTAATGAATCAATAAAAGAACATTCATATAAAAGAACATTCAAGAAAGACATTTTAATTTAAAAATTAAAAGGTAAAATAAATTATAAGCTTGAAAGAATCTTAAAGACAAACATAAGGCTAGCTCCCAGAAAACAGAATAAATAAGAAAAATGATAATGTGGGAAAGACATAAAATATTTGGAGACTGAGTCTAGATGACTAAAATCTGAAAGTCTCAAAGAAAAGCTGAGTTGTAGCAGTCTGGGAGGAAAATATCAGAAAAAATACAGGGCCTCCCTGGTGGCGCAGGGTTACGTCTCAGCACTATGAAGCAGTCTGTAGCCACTGCAGCACGAGTTCAATCCCCAGCCAGGGAGATTGCCACATGGCACAACAGACTTCTCCCTCGCCTGCTGCTCCCCTCAGCAGTGTATATCAGTAGATCTGCCCACTCTGTCTCTGGTGAATCCTCTCACCACCCTACACCTCTGGCCTGCATCTCAGTCCTTGTATGCATAAATAAAATAAATCTTTAAAAAAATTACAAAAATATTTTGAGAAATGAAGAACCATAAATTTTTCAGACTACATCAATGATAACAATGTAAAAAAAGGATCAATATCCTAAATCTGCAGCATAAAGCAGAGGAGGGGGAACTTGTGGTCTTTTTGGAGAGTCAGGGGTCTCAGAGTGGAAATCTGGAGTGAAGTCTGATACGGTGATAAATACTAAGAGTTAGTCAAAAGGAATATTATTCTACTTTCCATCCTTCCATTCTCTTTTTCCCAACCAATATTTATTGAACAGCTACTTGTAATTAGACAAATAAGATTCCTGGACTTAACAAAGTTTTCATTCTTGCAGGATAATACTCAGGAAATATACGAGGTCAAAAAAGTGGATGTTCCTTGGAAAGAGAAATCTGATCTGATGATATTGCTAGCTTGTTTTTAAGCACTTTTCCTCCCTGTTACTCACATGGGGTCTGTAGACCAGAAGCTCCCATATCACCTGAGGACTTGATAATAATGCAGACACTCAGGTTCGTGAATGACTGAATCTGAATCCGTATTTCATCAAGATTCCCATTTGACCTGTATGCATATCATATCATAAAAAAAATACTGCTTTGCACAATTTATGCTATAAATCTTCAGAATGAGGTCAGCACCATTATCTGTCCCATAATTGTATTGATCCTTCATCTTTAGAATGAAAAAACTGAGGCAGAGAGGAGATAGGAATTGCCCAAGGGTAGTGACCAACTTGGTATAAAGCTATGCTTTCTGGCTGGACTTGTATGCTATCAGTCAGTATTCAATCCTGTTAATCTATGAGCACTGCATTTTTTGTCAACACTTTTCATATGTAAAGATAACAGTAGTATGGAAACTTATCTATTTTTTTAACATATATTTTAATTGTTATTTATGTCTTTTACATTTTGTATTCCCCTTGGGTAGCCCGCCACCAATTCACCCGTGATCCATCCCCATGGTCCCTTGTGTTCTTTTCTATTAGTATGGAAACTTATCTAAATGAAAACAGAACAAGAAAATTTCAGAGTAAAGACAAGGAACAAAGTGGTTTAAGAATCAAAGATTTAAAATTGATAAAGGAAAATGTCACATGTCAAATGGCAGTGAAACAATAAGATGAAGCCAAGTTCATTGAAGTTGCCAATAAGGAAGCTGTAAGTGATGTTTGAGGGAGGATGGAGGAGGACGCCCCACTGTCAAGCAAGGGGTGCACTGCAGTGGAAGTGATGAGCGCAGACTTCTCATTCAAAAGCAGCATCCAGGGCTTCCTGGTAGCCTAGGGGGTTAAGTCTCAGCGCTATGACCACTGAGTTCCATCGCCAGCCAGGGAGCTTCCCACATGGTGCAGCAGACCTTTCCTGTGTCGCCCACTGCTCCCCTCAGCTGCGTATTTCAGTAGATCTTCCTGTTCTGCTCCCCATTCTGTCTCTGGTGAATCCTGTTACCCCACAAACATCTAGCCCACACCCCAGTTCCTCTGTAAGAAATTAATTAAAAATATATAAATATATAAAATTGTTAAAAAAAAAAGTGGCACCCAAAAAGACAGCCCTGTCTCAAGCAATATAGAAGAAACTGACGAAGCACAGAAATCAGCCCCTGCGATTGTGAACATTTTCACTCACTCTGAGGATTAATGCCCTACCTTCTAAGGTTCACTGCTCTTTCCAAGACAGATTCAGAGCTGCATTTTCTCTTTCCCGTTTGCATACACAAATGTCAAGCTGAACGTCTGAGTTAAAGGGATTTTTACTGGTGCTGAAGTATTGCATGGATTAAATGAAAGAGGGAAACAGAATCTGCTTCTGTCACAAATCCACCTTGGTAGATGTGTGGGGAAAATAAGTTTTCAGCAACTCTCTGATCCATTTAAACTTCAAAATACGTTATGTTACTCCCCATATTTCCAGCTCCACATTTTAATATGCTTCCCATTGAAGTGAAAACTTGGATTAGATGACTCTGAGCAGCCTTTAGTTGTTTCCTTCCCCCCAGACACTAATTTCCCAGGTATGTAGGCAATATAACAATTCTGTTTTCCCAAAGTGAATTTTGGAGATCTTCCCTCCTTCTCCTCTACAAGTAAATATGCAGTTTTCTGATATAAGCTGGAAGTTACTTCATTCATTGGCACAAGAAAACAATAAAAACAAAGCATTTGTGCTCAGGATGGTCTAATCTTAAACATACATATCTTTAAAGCATCTCACTATATCTGTGGGTGATGAGAAATTGAGGTAAATTGGGGTAACCATATTAACCGGATGAAAGGCAAAAGCATCCTCAAATAATTCATTCCTTGTCTTGTACACGGACAGTCATTATACTCTCCCTCAGGATCTTCATGTAGACCAGGTGTGGGCAAACTGTCTGTTGGCCAAATTCAGCCTGCAACCTGTTCTTGTGAATAAAGTTTTATTGCAACAGAAAAATGCCTATCTCTTCATGTACTGGCTATGGTTGCTCTTGCCTTCTAATGGCAGATTTGAGTTGGTACAACAGAGACCATAGTGCCAGTAAAACCTGAGACATTTACATTTGACACTTTATAGAAAATGTTTGTCAACACCGGGTGGGGACCATGGGGTAGAAGAAAGAGAGGGGTACTGGTTATGTTATTTATTTTTCCTTATTCTAAAATATGGGCAAACTTCATAACAAAATATTTGTCTCACTACCCACATTTTGCTCAAATTCCTTTCCTTCCAAAGTGCCAGTGAAATGATAGTGGAGATATGCAAGAGTAATTCATCCATGGTGTTCGAGAAAAAGGAGGTATGCTATAAGCAAATAAACAGAAATAACCAGGTACATTCTGTAAGATAGCAGTTGCATGAGTCTTAATAAAGCATAAATCAGATCAGAGAAAATCATCAGAAGATGCTGCAGTGGAGGTGGGCACAATGCTTCCTGTGGAGTCTCCTCTGAGACCCAGCAGGTACAAGAAGTACAAGTGGGCATGAGGATAATTAAAGGAATTACTGTGTATAGTTGGGGGTGGCAGCTTCAATTCTGCTTAGTAGACTACAGCAATGGGTCACACCTAAAACCTCAGGTAGGTCTTTATAATGAGAAAAATTATCTATAAAGGGATCCACTGGTGTGTATTTTAGGACTAGGAAGAAGTATAAAGCAACTGTAAGCCCCTGAATCAGTAGGGTAAAATAGGAAAGGAAGCTGGACCAGAAAGGGAAAGATTCAAATATTTTTTCCAGTTCGGGGGCTATCAGATATTTGCAATTCCTGGAATTGTTTGAGCACTCTCTCTATATTTTATGGTCCCTAACACAGTGACTATTGCCTTCTGAGGTACAATTTTTGAAGCCTCTAATTCCTACCTCTGTTGCAACCAGAATGCAGGTGTGTAATTTTACTTCCTTCAGTCAGCTGTATCCATGCAAAGGTTGGAATTGGATATGACTTATATGAAGTAGCAGGCTGAGAACAGAGTTATTTAGTATCTCTTAATAAAACCCCTCTTGATTAAACTACCTCGAATGGATTCTGCATAGCATACCATACCTTAGAGTTCTAACCAATAAAACCATAAATTAAAATGAACTTTAGCTTGGTAACAATGCATCTTTAGCTGGATCTGCCTATCCCTGTCCTGTCCACATACCTAAAGGAAATTCTTCAAGGATACAGATCTTATCCTTACACAAAATCAACCTTCAGTTACAGAGCATAAAACCTTCTGGATAACAACTCCGCAACTATTAAAGAAATGTAGGCTGCCTACCTATACTAATCAGTGTCATTTTTCATTGGTTAAAAAAATATTTCACTGATACACAGTTGATCAAAAGTCCCTTAGTATTTGAAAAATAATTCACAACTACATAAGAAAGATCAAAATAAACAATGGGAACACAGATATAGAGAACACAGGAATTAAGTATCTTCTAATGATTTTTAATGCTATTTATTTTCCTCTGAGAAATTTGAGGCAAGAGACATCTATAACAAGCAAACAGTGTCAAGAATATATCAATTAGGCAGGAAGAGATATTGGAAATTAATAAAATGATTACAAGATAAAATGTTGACTACAGAGATTAATAGAGTGGAGACAGATAAAGACATACTAATAATAGGACATAGATTCAAGGAAAATTCCTATTACATGGTCTAAAAAGATGAAGTTGTGGGGAATATTAGAGAGATATTAAGAGACACAGATGATAAGATGGGAATGACCAAATTTACTCCAAAAATTATTTTTAAATAAGAGAACAAAGACAAAGATAAAATAAACAAACAGTAGATATTTTACCTCAAGTCTTCAGGACCAATGCAAAATTCAAGGATACAACTTTTTATGGTATTTCAACACTCCATTGAAAATAAATATCTTAACTCTTCCTCCTCTGGCCCCCGAAGTCATCTACAAAGGAATAAGTATCAAAAGGGACCAACATTCTTTTTCATCATCAACATTTCATTTTAGGAATCAAATGGAGCAGTAACAAGTGTCAATTAAGAGTGACATGAGAGAATTCTGAAAATTCACTTTCTCCCTCTTCTTTCTAAAAGGAAAATCACAAAAGCAAACTTGAAAGTCTGAGAGAGAAACCCAAGATAGAGAAATCATGGTAGCTGGGAAACCATGGAAATGGGAAAAAAAGTGAAAAACAATAACAGATAATGAAAGAATGACAATCAGGATGTTGCAGGAATAAGTTAAGAATGTAGATGGATCACGGGTGAATTGGTGGTGGGCTGCCCAAGGGGAATACAAAATGTAAAAGACATAAATAACAATAAAAAGATAAATAAAAAAAGAAAAGAAAAAAAAAGAAAAACATTCATGCCATGGATGTAAGAGGAAAGCATCTGTTCTCAACTACAACTGAAGACTACTAGAAGCTAGGAAAATATTTTAAAGACAAAGGATGCTTGTTGAAGTGAAAAAAAAATAAAGAATCCTTTTGAGTAACTGATGAAGGGTAGGAGTGAAGGAACATATTTGACATAATCTTGTACTGTTATTGAGGTAACATTGGTTTACAATACTGTATCTGATGTAGTTTATAGGATCACACCCTTCAGATATATATCATCACAGCATATTCTCTGGCGATCAGTCTTTCAATTTGACTTTGATGTAAATAATGACAATATAATCAAATGTTTTAAACTCTAATTATAAAAATTTCAAAGTTAGGCACCAACTGATAGGTAAACATTAAAGTATTAATTGTAAATATAGTACAATATGTAAAACATGTAAAACTTGACATTTAAGACAAGTGGTAGGAAACAAGAGGAAGAGAGAAGGAACATCAGAGAAGCACACTAAGTTATATTACTATATAAGACTATTCAAAGTTTAGGATGCAAATATAGGGGGATAAGTATGTTAATTAAAATTGTTGACACAATAATGTTACTACAAAATCAGCAGGTAGGTGATTAAGGAAGGATACCAGAATTGTAACTGCTAAATTCTTAATTTTTCATATAAGAATTTCAGATGGATGAAACACATTTCATATGGATGTGTTGTGGGGAGAGGATGTCCTGAATGAACTCCACAAACATGGCTTTTATGGAACCCACCCCCACCCCAGACCAAAAAGATCCAAGACACAATGGACTACAAACCCCATAATGTCATCACCACTGAAGGGGGGATTGCTGGGAACTGAGGCTGGAGTTAAGCAACCAGGTTTGGTATATAACAAGACATGCGGGCCTTGGGGAGGTCCCTTGGTTTTCGCACTTTCACCATGCTATTGGGGTTCCAGTTCAGTGGAACTGGTAGGATGCTGCAATGCCAGCCTACTGTGCCAATCTGGCACCAATGCAGGTTCCCTATGATTTGATTCATGCAGATGGATAAGAATGAGTCCTAGAGCCCTTGGTGGCTTTTTAGGCTTTTTGTTACATTTTTCTTATGAGTCAGCCAGGTACAAGACAGGTAGGGTGGCTGGGGGGCCAGGAGGCTGGTAGGCATCCTAGCCCCTGGCAAATCTTCACCTTCTCAGGGCTCTCTGCTGCCAGGCCGCTTCTCTTGCACTGCTGTCACGCTCTTCCTCCTCGTGCTCTCTGCGTCTCTGTCTTGCGCACACGCACACCACACCACGCCACGCTACGCCATGCCACGCCCCACACCGTCCTTTTTCAGGCACCCACCATCAGGCACGGTGTAGGCCTACAGAAGCCCATCATGATGGGGTAGGCAGAAAACCCTGATAACTCTTCCGCCTACCCTACAGACTTCTTCACTAATTTATATCTCTCTTTCCCTGAGTTAGTTTCTTCATTTCCGCTTTATGTAAATAAACCCTTCATTACCTTTTTTCGTGTACCTGCAAATGAATCTCATTATAAGCCCTTTTTAAACACGCAGGTGAGAACCCACAGTCAGGCCAACCCATTTCACATTGGGGTTGCACTAACAGTTGCATACGTTTGGTCCATTTTCCCCTTCCTGAAGATTTCCCTTCCTGGAACTCCTTCATGGACCATGAAATGGAAATCAAGTGAAGGAGAAAATGGAGTACCCAGGATTAAGGCTGTGGGCCCTCATAATAGTGGAAATGTTATACTTTATGCAAACTATTATTTTGAGTCTAGATCCACTGAAATTGGATTCTAATTTACTGGTATCACTATGAATTCTTGGTCAGTAGTCCAAATGGCCACTCAAGAATATCTGGAAATCATTTTTTTTTAAAGATTTATTTTTTTATTTTTACATACAAGCTGGGGTACAGGAGAGGTGTGGGGCGGCAAGAGGGTTCACCAGAGACAGAGCGGGTAGCAGAACAGGCAGATCAGAGATACACTGCTGAGGGGAGCAGTGGGCAAGGCAGGAGAGGTCTGCCGCACCATGTGGGATTCTCCCTGGCCGGGCGTCGAACTCGCGTCGCCGCTGCCGACAGCTCCACAGCACAGCACTTAACTGCTGCGCCACCAGGGAGGCCCCTGGAAATCTTTTTTTTTTTAAAAAAAGATTTATTTATTTATGCATACAAGTTGGGGTACAGGTCAGAGGTGTGGGGCAGTGAGAGGGTTCACGAGAGTCAGACTGGGGAGCAGAACAGGCAGATTGAAGGAAATACACTGCTGAGGGGAGCAGCAGGTGAGGCAGGAGAGATCTCCCGTGCCATGTGGGAATCTCCCTGGCCTGTCCGTTGAGCTCTCGTCGACGCTGCCCACAGCTCCACAGGGCGGCACTTAAACGCTGCATCACCAGGGAGGCCCTCTGGAATTCTTAACATAATCTCTCAAATAATTCTTTCACATACCACCACTACTCACCACTACTGCTCAAATACCTAAACTTTCTTTTCCACCTCCCAGCCTTTCTTTCTCAGTTCCGCACTATTTTCCTGCTTCATATTTCTTAAAGAATATTATTGCTATTGTTATTAAATCTATTAACTATTGCTATTAAATCTACTAATCTAAATCTTTACCCATCTCTTCCTTTCTCCCTCTAATAATCTTGGAGGAAGAGAGGTTCCTTCTATCAAGGGCCAATCCCTCTCTGGGTAGTCAGAGTCTAACTTTCTACACTCAGTTAGCCACTCCCAGTGTGCATGTTCAGACTCTTTCTCTCTAATAATTCTCTGAAATCATCATTTTAATTTATTCCAATTGGTATCAAGTTAATTTTTTAAAAAAGAACAAATCCCTCGAAGCCACCTCCCTTTCTAGAGATGGTTTTCTCTCTTCCTCTATGTATGCAAAACCCTCAAAAGCATTATCCACATACATTATGAGTACATCCTCATCTTCCATTAATTAATCAACCTACTTCAAAGATATTCTTTACCCTGAACTTGAGGACATTGCTCTTAATAAGAAAACACGAAATATTTTTTTAAAAAACATTTGCAACAACCCTGTGTTAATACTGATACCAAATAACAAAAGGCTACAAACGACTTCCAATCAATGGATTATTTTCTTTGTAATCTTAAACCTACTTGTGTAAGTGACCATACTTTCTCTTGACAATTATTACAACAGTGTCTCCTGGCTTTTCTTCTATCTCTCAGGCCAGTCATTTTCCATTTCCTTTAGAAACTCATTTCCTTTATATTTGAAAATTCCAAATTCTTTGCCTTTTCAGTAACTTTGTATATGTTGATCACCTTGCCCAAAATATCCTCTCCACTTCTTTAGCAAAGCTAACTTCTAATTATCCTTCAGGGGTCATTTTAATATTACTGTCACAGATGAGACTTGTTTAAATCCCCATTCTAAAACTGGGGGTCACATTTCTTTTTAAGGTCTTATCTTTCAAAATTTTACACTCATTTTTGATATTAGCTAGACCAAGGCTCATACCCTACCATGAACTCCATAAAAGCAACAAGCAGGGATATCTACTCGTCATTCTATTTGATCATGCAACTCCTTGAAAGAGGTTCTAGAATTACTTGTTAAAATAATGAATGAATAATGTAGGATTGGGAAAATTTAAAATGCCTCTATTGTAACAGAAAGGAGAGGGGGGCATGTACTTGCTATCTTGTTTGATTCATTTTCCATTGTATTCTGCATTAAATCAACAAATGTGTTGAGGGGGGATATTGAAATGCTGTACTTTTTGTTCAGTGTTTCTATAAACCTAAAACTGCTCTAAAGATAGTCTATTAATTTAAAAATTAGGAAGACATCAGAGTTCAGTATTGAAAAACATGGATTATTAAATCAGACTGCCTATGTCAATCCTAACTGTCTCTTTCAAAAATTGTGTAACATTGGTCAAGTTCCTTAAGTCCTCCAAAAGTGTAGAATTATATCTGTTTGTTTTATTTTGTTTTGCTTTAATGTTGTTATCACTACTGAATCTATAATGTCAGTCATAAAGTATGAACTCAATAAATAACAACAGAGTAAATGAATGCATATATTAAAAAAAAACTGTGTATCTAACTTGTCAATACGATTTTGTGACAAATTGAGAATTCTCAATGTATAGAACCCACATCATTTCTTCATTGACAGCTGGTACTGTAGAATCAGCATCAAATATTTGTATCCCAAGATTTTCTCCAGTTCATGTTTTTCAGTACTTCAAATCTTTTTCTCCCTAACGCCAACAGTGCAAATTTTACCATCTAGAGCTTCCAAAGTGAAAGCAATTCTTGTGAATAAAAATGGACAGGCATTCTTCATGTCTTCATGGACGAAGTAAATACTTCAGTCTACCTGCTTACTACAATTAGGTGAAGCAAGCAACTTTTGACAAACACCAACTCAGAGTGAACTATTTAGATTCAGTCTCCAATTTGCAGAAATTCTTGGTACCACACCAATTTAAAATATCTTAGGAAGACATTTTACTGCTCTTTACAGTAATATCATGTGCATCATTTCCAGGAGTGCACAGAAAAATAATTAATGTCTCTCTCTCTGGAAATTAGAAGGAAAGAATAGCTAATACACAGGGCGTTGCCAAGACCAAAACACATGTTCCACAAAACTTGGCAAAGAAATCAAAGTTGGCAAAGGAATCAAAACATTCTTACTATGCAGGTTGGGATCATGTTGAATTCATGTCAACAAATCATAGTTCTCTAAAGTCCGGCTCAGCAAATTTATGTCATTTAAGAAAGGAAAGCAATGTGTTCTAGACAGTACAGTGATATGAAATACTGTAACTTTCCTACAGCACGTGGTGAACATTTGTTCTGGTATTTCAAAGGCCAACACACTATTTTCAAGATTGCACTTCTAAAATATATATAAATCAAACTGCCATAAGAACTTACAATTCAGTCTATCTAAAAATTTAACCCTTTTTGTGGATAAAAAAGAAAATCATTCAGTACAATCTAGTTAGACCATTATCTGTTAGCCTAGTTTGTCATCCAACTCATCATCAAGAATGGTTACTGAGTGTATACTATGTGCCAGATAGTTTGCTAATCTATGAAGCAAAGATTTATTATCTATATCTAAGATGATTAAAATATGGTTGAAAAAAAGGAGCTATAATTTGACCATTCATCCATTCATTCAGTCAGTCAGTCATGAATTCTGTCTTTCATTAATTCATTGTATATTCCCTCAGAGCCTGATATATAACTGTGAACAAAACTGATATGGTCCCAATCCTTATGGAACCAGATATCCCACTAAGTATTTTACAGATGTTACCACACTCAAAATGCTGACTATGAGGAAGCTGGTTTCCTCTATATCAAAGAAAACTAGTTTTACCAAATGTCTACATTTTCCAACTACCATTGCAAGTACACTGAGTTATGTGACAATTTTAAAAAAAATATGGAGACAAATAACAAGAGCCACTTCCACGTCAAAATCATCAAAGCTAATGTGCCTCCTCTCTTTCTAATTACCCATTTACTTGTGATGGTGGCAAATCACAGGTTCAGGTGGTCCTACCACAAGGTGGAAGATGTTTGGAGTTCTGGGTGAGTAAATGGAAGAGTTTCCTTGGTGAATCATTGGATCTGCTTAATAATTTGCATGAGTAAAAGAAAAACATGTATTATGTTAAGCCACTGAGATTTGTTTCTGCATTTCTACAACAAAGCTTGACTAATATATTTTCAACCTTCATAATCATGATTTTGAAGGTTCTGAGGTAAAGTAAATTAAGATAGGAGTTGTTTGACTCATGAATCTGTATGGATTTTATTGGTGATCTGTCATCTTTAATGTCAAAGAACTCCAGTAATATCTCTTGACCAAAGTCGAGTGAGTGTTCAAAGGAAATTTATCAGAAGAACATAATGGCTTGTCTGAAGGATTTCTGATTCTATCATGTGCCACAGCCTTATCTCATAAATTAGCATTCCAAATTGTCTATAACCTTAACTCTTGTCTCTTATGCCATACATCAAATTCCTAAGCTTACATACGAGAATGGATTTTAAAAAATTCCTCACTACTCCTCTAAGTTCTAGAGTCAAATTTGTTTATCAGAGATATTTTGACTATAAATAGGGAAATAAGAGTTTAAAAAGTCAGTATGTACCTGTTCAATGATCCAAAGCTACATTGCTTTATGTATCAGAAAACTGACAAACAGAAGATTTACCTAAATCTCAAAACTACTCAAAATGACTATCACATATCTATTTAATGATTTAAATTATCTCAATTCAAAACACAGTTTTGAAGTATGTAGATTTGTTTCACGTTTACAGATATAGAAGCTGAGTTTCCTAAGTTGCTACTTAACTGGTGAATAGACAAAAACACAGGTTAATCTGGTTCTTTTTCTAGGGTCTCATGTATACAGAGAAGATAAAAGCAATGAGAGGAAGGAACTCATGAGACACTGTTGGCCAGTTCACATGGTCACCACTCCCTAACCCATTTCCCTGCATCTCAAAAGCCTAAAAAAGCTAAAATACACATTTCCTCAGCCAGTCTAGCAGTTACGAGGTCAGATATCATATTCCTGTCCAGTGAAATATGGCAGACATCAAGTAGAGATGTTGGACAATTTCTGCTTTCCTGCCCTGAGTGTTGATGCTGCTTAAAGCAGAGCAAATATCTTGATATTTACAGAAAGCCAAGACACTAAAGATAGCCCACCCCCCAATGGTGTTATCTATCCTCTACACCAACCCTGCATTAACTACCCTCAAACTTACTATCATGTGGGAAGAGACTTGGGTTATGGGAGGGAAGGAAGGAGAAAGAAGGAAGAAAGAAAAGGGAGGGAGGGAAAGAAGGGAAGGAAAGAAGGGCTTTAAAAAAAATCTATATGTATTTACTACATCAGAAATCTACTGTTATGTAAAAAATCATCCTAAAACTTAGTGACTTCAAATATTTATTACTGCATGACCAGCAATTTTGGCTAGGCCCATTTTGTTGCGGGGTGGTCTATCATTTCATTGTACCAGGCCTGTGTGAGCCTCTGTTTTTGTCACCTTTGCTCTCATATTGGCCAAAGCAAGATGTGTGACCAAATATGGAGTCAACATAGAAGTGGACTACACAACTGTCTGAAGACAGGGAGGTGGGAACCATTGGGAGTCATTATTCTAATATTTTTTTTTCTTTTTTTTTACATACAAGCTGGGGTACAGGCCAGAGGCATGGGGCGGTGAGAGGGTTCACCAGAGACAGAGTGGGGAGCAGAACAGGCATATCAGAAGTACACTGCTGAGGGGAGCAGCGGGCGAGGCAGGAGAGGTCTGCCCCACCACGTGGGATTCTCCCCGGCGGGCATCAAACTCGCGTCGCCGCTGCCAGCAGCTCCACAGCGCAGCGCTCAACTGCTGCGCCACCGGGGAGGCCCTATTCTAATAATTTAACAATTGTAGTTATGTTATTTGTGTCTCTTCTTGCCCTCACCACCCCCACCAGCTTCTGGCAACCATCATTCTACTCTCCATTTCTATGAACTTGGATATATTAGATTTCACACACCAGTGAGATTATGCAGTATTTGTTTTTTGCTGTCTTACCTATTTCACTTAGCATAATGCCTTCCATGTTGAACCATATTGTTACAAATAGCAAGACCCCCTTCTTGTTAAAGAATGTAATGTTCTCATATGCATTGTAGCATTATCTACAACAGTTGAGCTATGTCAACCCTAAAGTCCAAGGATGACTGGGAAAATTAACTGTGGCACATATATTCAATAGAATATTTTTCACACTTAAAAAGAAGGAAACATGTAAGCAGTTTTGATCTATTAACAGTTAGTTAATAGATCATTACAAATAACAAACGAGACATTACAAATAACAATGAGACAATGGCAGATCAAATTCCCCAAGGATTGGGAGGTTAGATATAATCTGATAATAATAGCCAATTCATGTGTATAACTGTTTAATATCATGATCTGTATCATACAAGTAATTAATATAAATTATTCCTATAACCAAAATAAAAATACATTATTGTATTTTCATTATTTGTGTACTTTAAAAATGATGAATGAAATATCATATGGATATTTAATAAAATTCTATACTCTGAGACAAAAAATAGTAGTGGCTGGTTTCCTCAATCATCCATTCCATGACTGTAAGACTGAGAATTAGACAATGGGGAAGAAAAATCTCCTGTGTGTCTCAGCTCAGCCTAAGGTGTAATTGCCATTCAGATCATGAAAATCTTGAAACTAGAGGGTTTTTAAAAAGAAAATCTGTTGGTATGAGATTTTTTTGTATATACACTAACCTAAGGATGCCTGTATGAATTATAATTTCAATTTGGAAACAAGCACAAAACATACCTATCAGTAAAATATTCTGAAAGTGCAGTTGATTTAAGAGTAAAAAATATTTTTTCTTAATATTCAACAAGGACCTCCCTGTTTGCCTCGGGGTTAAGTCTCTGCACTATCACCACTAGGGCCTGAGTTCAATCCCCAGCCAGGGAGCTAACCCACATGGCACAGCAGACCTCTCCTGTCTCATCCATTGCTCCCCTCAGCAGTGTACTTCAGTAGATCTGCCTGTTCTGCAACCCACTCTGTCTCTGGTAAATCCTCTCACTCCCAGCCTCTATGACCTACACCCCAGTTCTTCTGCACAAAAATCTAAAATAAACAAACACACAAACAAAAAAAAAAAACACCTCCATATGATCCTCTTTGAAGTAGAGCAATCTCGGAGTGAGTGAAAAAGCAAAATGAAGAAGTGAAGAAAGAGAACATATCTGGCTGTTAACCTTCTCAAAGTTACATGAAAAGTACTGAAAAAGCAGAGAAAGATTACAAATAAATCTTTTATCATATATTAAAAAAGGGACATCCTACAATTCTCTGTCACAAATGCTAATCTGAGGAAGGTCTGTGACAGACTCCATGTTTCTGCAGACAGTAAGATTAGTCTAACTCTATTTCTTTTATCCAGTGTCTACTTTCCTACCACTTGTTACCTTTGCATCTTCTAAATTCTCTCACAGAGCCAAGGAGCAAGAGTAAAATCTGGCTTGGTTTTCCAATTCCCTTTCCTTCTTTTGCTCTTTGAACACAATGCCAGTGTCAACTTTCCACCCATTGGAGGGATCTTAAATCTGTGCTGAGATTATGTAAATTGGCTGGGAAGACATGGTTGTGTGGTAAATTTTCAGAATCATATTCTAAAGAATTTCTCTCTGTAGTCTGAAAAGGTTGCCTCTCAGTCTTAAACTTCCAAGCTAATAATTTGGATGTTTAGGAATTCATATGGAATCACAATAAATTCAATCAAAAATGTCCAGGAAGTCAACCAACAGAAAACATTTTTCAAAACGACTGTAATTTCCATCAATAGGATCTGACAACTGGTCAGATGGAAATTTACTTCCTAATACAAGATATTGGCCAACATAATTTTTCCAGGATATTCTGTTCTTTTTAAAACCAAAAAGCTATTGAGATTCAGGCATTTGCCTACTAAACATTGTAGACAAATCACCCTTTGTTTAATGTTACATGTAAATATGATACGACTTGAACAATGAAAGAGAGAGCAAAAGACAGAAAAAAGTCTATCCCAGGGTAACAGACATCACAGTTTCCAAGTCTATTTACAAAGTATTTTAAGAGGGTAGAGGAAACTGTTGGAATTGCAGCAAACTTTTAACAAGGAAACATTAAAATAATGTAATAGGGCTGTTTTCAAAGCAAGAAAACTATCTTCCCCAGAGGAAAAAGAAACAAGAGTCTTTTCCATTTTGCATCTAATAGAACATGGTTGAATTAAGTCAAACCTTCACACTGAGTTTAAGATGCTCCTGCTTGAACACTGAGTTGCTGGTAAATAAATCTAATGGACACTGTAGAAAATCTGTGCCAGACATAGGTTGCTCAACTCTCCTAGGACTGTGCAGAAAGACATTTTTCCCCCCAATATTCAGCAAGTGAAAGTGAACTGAGAGATGCAAAGTTTTCTTTACTGTTTGGATGAAACGTAAAAGCAAAGGAGGAAGAACATTCACTTCTACTCAGTTACAGAAAACAGGGACCTCATGATTTTCCTCTTAACTGATCCTTTTGTTTCTCATACAGTTATTAAAAGTTAAAGCACTGCCTACATTTGGTGTGACAGCCATTCACTGTGAACCATTCCTTGTGTTCAAGTCCCATAAAAAAGTTATACCTGCTGACCATTAAGTCATGCAGATTCTGGCACACTAATTTTTTCATGAAGACAGAAAATGTTCCATTCCCTTCCCAAGAAAGACAGTTTTTAAAAGAATTTCTTAGCTACAAATGATAAATGTGGGTAATGGAGAAAATATTACAAACTGACTAACTTTCTACAACTAACTACTTTTATTATGGATTATGAAACTTCTATATACACAGCTCTTTTTATTTACATGTTATCCTTCTCTCTGAAAACCAAGTGTATATTAAAAGACAGAGATAGAACAAATACAAACACACAAACTTTTTTCTTTTCATTACCTCAGAAGAATGGAAGTCTTTTGCCCAATTTCACCTATCTCCTCATTTAACTAAGCAAAATGTGACACTCACACAAAACACAAAGAGGTTTTGTTCCACCTCTCTCATGTCTTTCTAGAAGAAGGAGGTGAAAAGGATTCTGAAACCAAGTCAAAATGCAGCCAAAAAGGGTATTATAATCAACCAGTGATGACCTTTCCGACAAGGGTGAGCAGAGAGTTATTTCTGCTTTTAGATGCCATCTCTTTAAAAGTTCTCTGCTTGAAGACACATGGCAATACAGATCTCTGAAGAAAGAATAGCAATAACTAAAACTGACAGGTGTTGGTTGTAGGGGTATATTGGGTCTAAAATAGCAAATGGAGAGACATGGAAAAGACAATCTAATCTGGCTCAACTTCATCACAGTTGATCTTTTAGGTGGCACAAATCCTCACTGCTGGCATCGTGGTCATGGAGAGCAAGTACACGTTGCAGCATCAGTGCTCAGTGAAAAGGCAGCACTCCCTTTTCTATGGGCAATGGAACCAGGAGCCATTTCCAAAGAAGCAGTTTTAACAAGGGGTCCAGCATGGTCAGCAGGACCTCTTACCTTTCTTTTTTTTTAAGATTTATTTGTATTTATTTATGCATGAAAGAACTGGGGCATAGGCCAGAGGTGCAGGGGGTGAGGATTTGCCAAAGACAGGGTAGGGAGCAGAACAAGCAGATCAACTGAAATACACTGCTGAGGGGAGCAGCGGGCAAGACAAGTGAGGTCTACCGCGCCATGTAAGTCAGCTCCCTGGCCTGGGATCGAACTCAGGCTATTGTGGTGATAGCACTGAGACTTAACCCCTAGGCCACCAGGGAGGCCCAGGACCCTTACATTTCCTACAGAGTCTACACTTGCATCACAATCCAAATGATTGTGTCCTAGAGGAAAAGAGAGAGGATCCAGCCCCTGTCCTGACTCCTTTCTCCAGTGTTCCGATGACATTTTATGGCTTTATCTCGAGACCACTATGTCCAGAGACTCTTAAATAAAGTTAACTGTCTACATTGTTATCTGGAAAAGAAGGAATGACAGCTAGTGACGAAGAGAGGCAACATTTCCGGTTTTGTGACTTGAGAATCCCATACTCTAAAATCATCAGCTCTTAATAAGTTTCAAGTTTGGTTGTTGATACTGAGGAAAATAATGGATTCAGTAATTTTATTTTGATCATAAATCATAAAGTGATGGTTCCCATATGAAAACACTAAGTGTTTGGTGACAACAGGGGAGGAATTCCTTAGGTATGTGACTCTAATCCTCATGATAAAGATAAGCTTTAAAGAGCAAGAAGAGCAAAGAGAATCGGGTATTCAAACTCTGTTTATCATTCCTTACATTTTCTAAAGGCAAATTTTGCAGGGATGGCTTACCTCACTGCACGTGGCTTTAAAACCAATAATAGACCATATGTTTTGAGAGGACAATGGTTATAAAGTGACCAACTCCATCATGTAACCCAGAGTGGCATATCAATCAATGGCAGTATCAATCAAATCAAAGGCAATCACCATTCTTTTTATTAACTTCTGTGCAAGGACAGGTGAGCCAGGTGTGTGTACCTAAGGGAGACCTGGCCAATGAGCTACTCCTTCCTTAACCAGGTTATGAAATTCTGTTCAGTTCATTTTTAAGATTTGTTTTAAGAGCACATCATTCTTCTGACCTCTGCACCTAGAACAACTTTCACTTCATGTGGTAAACTGCTTGCCTACCATTGAGAACCTAATCTAGATCTTACTCTTTCCCAGGAGACTTCTTGTCATTTTTCCAACACTCTGGGTAGGTTTTGTTTTTTTCTCAGTCAGCTTGGCCACATATTTATCATGATATACATCAAAGTTGTGTTGCGCTATCAGTTTTTGTTTTACTGCCTTCTCCTTACATCCTGACTTCCTTAAAGGCAGGGGCCTTGAATTAGTGCACAGGGCCAGATAAGCAACAGATGTTTAATAAACACACTAAGTGAAAACATATCAATTCCTTTTTAAACAATATAATAATATCCTTATTCAATTTAGAACTTTCCAGAATATTTTTCTAATATCTTTACCAAGATACAGAATAAAAAATGAAAACTATTGAGCATTTAATAACTGTCAAGCACAATGTTAAGGAATTTATTTGTAGGCTATCATTAAATCCTCTTTAAAACCCTATAGAGAAGACTCTCCCATGATTACTATTTTAAAGAAGGAGAAACTGAGCTTGGGGACCAAAGGTAACTTGTCTAAGAATGCACAATCAGTAAAGTGGAAATCATAATTCAGACCTCTACGCTTTGACCCAGAGTCCCACATTTAACCACTAAATTGTCCTGCCTTCCAATTTCCCAGTTTGTAACTCTAAGTCTAGTTAGAGTAAATGATAACAAGCATTAAAATACATGCCTACAAACATGCAAATAAAATCCTAGAAAGCAAGCTAATATATAATGACAATGCAACACATTATAGCACAAAAATGCTTTTGAGGCAATTTTGACTAGTTTTAGGACTTGTAAATTCTGGAGATATCCAAAAATATGAAGTAAGGAGGCAGATGGTAACTGGGAAGGTTTCTAATGATGTTAACTTGCCTTGATTCGATAGGACGTAAAATCCACATGCAGACGATCTAAAGGAACTCCAGATGGACCCCTATGTTTTGGGCTAGAGACAGATTAATGGTAGATGAAAATTAACTCCCAAAAGAGGGAGATAATACATGTTGGCAAAGTATGAAATCAACTTTCAGTGCAGTGTTCTGTATTGTTTAAGCTTTCCTATAACTCTATATATCACAGTTCACAGTATTTCACTGCCACAGGAGTATAACGTGTGAACGCAAGAGAGTAAATATTGCAGTACGGTAAGTTTTCCTTTGTAACTTGCACCTGTCAACAACTGGGCTCTGGGCTCTAAACTGACCAAATGTTCTATGGAAAAATAGTTTGGAGTTATTTTGGAGTTCTTTGATGATGTCCTTCACTGTGAAAAACCAATTTTCAAAAAGCAAACAGGATGCTTGGCAGAATGTGAAAAGGAGAGAACTAACACCATGCTACAGAATTACATTAGATTTCACTGCCTCTACCGTAGAACCAGAAGAGAAACAGCCTTAGACTAAATGTAAATAATCTTTTTCTAGGTAAAGGCCAATATTTAAACCAGGATCCAAAGCACTACAATGGGATATATAGTCATCCATTTAGATTTTATGAGTTGATAAAAAATAATATTTTCATTATTTTCTATTGGAAGACACTGAGAAGGACTATTTTAAAGTTGCCATGAATGAGTGTCTGGGGCAGGGAGAGGGGAAAAGGGAAGATCTGCTCTCTATGTAATTTTCTCCTGCCTTCTTATGCAATCTTACAAGTTAAGAACTGGGATCACAGGGGAGCAATGACAAGTAAACAAAATATATAACAGGAAATGTTTCTTCTCTATTGGCTATAATCAGCCTGTGGCATTCAATGTCATTGAAGGTCACAGTGTCAAATATTGTGGCTGGAGTGAAAAGAAACTGAATATTTTAAGATCAACAGCAACTATGACGATGGAGTAGCAAAGGAAAGAGGACCAAACCCCAAGGTGACCTTGACATTGCAAAAAGGTTTAATCTGGCCTGTGATCTGACTCAGCTGAGGCTTTCTGGTCTAGCAAATGACTCATCTGTCATTATTAGGAGCTTCAAAGGCAAATTATAGCAAATCAAGCATAGAAAAGTACAGTGCATGGGGCATTTCCATCTTCTTATTAATCCAAAGTGGGTCTCTACTTTTTAGAATTCACAGAATTCTAAGAAGAATGGTCTAAGATAAAGCCATGAATTGTCTAGGAGTGGCTAAGAATTCAAAAAGACTTCTTTAAGGAAGTATGTGGGCCTTGTCTTTATATTGTGTATCAATTTCTGATAAGTTCATCTGTTCTCTTTAGAGACATAGTTATGATATGCGTGTATACATGTATATATATACATATATATGTATGTATACACACATCCCATTTTTGATACCCACAAAATAGCACTATATGTTGTAGATTTATGTTTAATATTAAAACTATCTAGAAAAGTGTTTGGAGTGGGTCAAATAATGCCCCTCCTTCCAAAATGCCCATATCCCAATTCCTAAAACTATTTGTGAATGTATTCCCTTAAATGGTAAAAGGGACTTTGCAGATATGATATAAAATCTTGAGATGGGAAGATTACCATAGATGATCTTGGTGAGCACAGAGGGGGGTATGTATGTAAGGACCGCAAAAGTCCTTAAAAGAGGCAGGAACAGCAGTTAGAGGAAGAGATCCAGTGACAGAGGCAAAGGAATGGGGGCGGGGGGGGGGGTAGAGAGAGAGAGAGAGAGAGAGAGAGAGAGAGAGAGAGACCGAATGAGATTTGAAGATGTGATGCTGCTGCCCTTGATAATAGAGGAAGGGGTCACAAGTCGAGAAATGTGATCTCTAGAAGCTGGAAAATGCAAGGAAATGAAACCTCCCCTAGAGAGCCCCGAAGGAATGCAGCCCTGCCAACATGTTGATTTTAGAACTTCTGACTTCAAGAAATGCAAGATAATAAATTTATGTTGTTTTAAACCACTAAGTTTGTGGTAATTTGTTACAGAAGCAATAGGAAACAAATACTGAATTTGGCACCGGAAGTAGACTGCTGTTATAAAAACACAACTAAATGGTTACCAGAAGGGGAGGGGAGGTGGGCAATTTAGGTAAAGGGAGTAAATTGTATGGTGAAGGATAGAATCAGACTTTCAGTGGTGAACTTAATGGAGTATTTACAGATGTTGATTTATAACTATGCACACCTGAAACTTATATAATGTTTTAATGCAATAATACATTTAAAAATTAGGAAAATAACTGAAAATGTGTAAGTGACTTTAGAATTTGGCAATGGGCAAAGACTGGAAAAATGTTCATGATAGAATAAGTCTAGATTGCCTTAATAGACTAAGGTAAAAAATAAGGATATCAATGAGTCTACTAGTTAGGACTTTGAAGAATGTAAGGGGCAGAATGGAAAAAATGGTATTTTATTTGAGAATATTTCAATTGTCATAAACAGACTTGATAAATATGGGCTTTAAAAGGGGTCAAAGGAAGCAAGGAATAGGTTATCAGAAACTGGAAGAACAGGGATGCTTGTTACAGTGGCAGAAAGCCTAGCTGAATTGAGTCCTATAAATATGTGGAAAGTAGAACTTCTAAGCATTAAGTTCGGCTACTTAGCTGAGATTTCCAAGTTGTGTTGAAGGGATGGCCTGAATCTTTTCCCTGTTTATAATAAAATGTCAGGAATTGAGAAAAGGATTCTCAGGCCAAAATACATACATACATACATACATACATGCATGCATGCATGCATACAAAACCCCAGAACTCAATTTTGTAAATTTTCAGTCAATACCCATTTCAAAAGACACCAGATTTTAGTACTTGCAAATTCTAGAACTATAAGGTAATAAGATTGTGTTGTTTTAAGTCACTAAGTTTATGGCAATGTGTCATCAGAAAAGGAAACTAATAGAAAACCCAGGTGAATAAAGAGTATATTATTTGGAAGGGAAACCTCTAAGATACAGGATTCAGCTGATGAATCTCCTTGCACCTGGCACACATGATTGCCCCACTCCTTCATTTAGATAAGAAAAGTCTAAATATGTTGAAGTACACACAATAGCTGCAGCATCAACAAACCAAACCCAAACTTGGAGACGTAGCCACCACAATTTGTTCTCTCCTAAGTTAAGCATCACTGAGCAGGTCTGCTGAGCTCACCCTGGCTCTGCCAGGTCTGCTAGACTCTGACCTGGAAAGGCTTCCACTGGGTGACTTGGCTGTTTTCCACACGAGATCTTATCCTCTCTCAGGCTCTCCTGATATCTATCAGGTTAGTTCTCAGTACACTGGCAAGTTTCGCAACGGGAAAACAGAAGTATGCAAGGCCTCCTAAGGCGAAAACTTTGAACTGACATACCGTAACTTCTGCTAACCAAAGTAAGTCTTGCAGCCAGCCCAAACTATAGGGATAACAAAGCCCCACTGAAGGCAGATTACAGGAAGGGGTGAAAAAAATAGCAATATATTTTCTTCAATGCACCACAATTTTCATGACAAAATCAGTGATGACTCTGGAACACTGATAAATCTCCAAAGCATCATTTTCAAATTAATTCAATAACTAACATGGTCCAACTCTAGGAAGGGAGAAGAATGAGGGTGGAGAATGAGCAAAAGATGGACTTGTTGGTATAATCAAATTATTTTTTGTTGACAGAGCAGTAATGGAAGACTATAAACCTTGATATTTATCCCTAGCCTGGAAATGAGTCACTGACTCAATTCACTACTGCTGGAATGGCTTTTTCTTTACCACAAATACAAAATTGCTTTGATCATCAATAAGATTTCTAACTCATATCTTCCTCCTTCTAGCCATGATTATATTATAAAGGACAATTCAAGATATGTTTGTAAGATCAACAGCAATGGACAATATTGTGAAGACACTTAAGGATCTACAATAATTTGATAGCTAAGTTCTACCTAAATTGATTCCAATATTGCTTAGACCTTTCTAGACTAAAGCAAGGCTTTTTTGGAAACTGTAATAAATAGTAATAAACACTTTCATTTGTCTGCATTTAACAATCATTACACAAAGCATTTTAATAACAACCACCCAATTTAATCTCCATTACAACCCATGAAGTGGGTATTATTGTCCTACTTCCAAGTGATTACATAATTTATGTAAAGTTATGCCCCAGCTAAGATGTAGATTTGGGATCTCATCCAAAATCAACTTTTTCCTTCCCTATACTCTTCCTATGACTAAGTAAAACTGGAATTGATGCGCTAAAGAGTAAAACCCTGGATGTTAAAGACAAAGTTGATTATATTGCAACTTATTAGTACTAAAGATATGCTCAACAGTAATGTCTAAATTTGTCCTGTGTTATAGTCATTAATAGAGCACACCAAAGATCTCTGGATTCAACTTCCCAGCACATGGTAGACTGTACAGCACATGGTAGATTATACCTCTTTTTCCCTATGGATGGATGAGTCAAATGACAAGATCTGACCGCTCAAGTGAGAGAAGGCACAGCATTTCAGCGACCTGAAGAAAGAGCAACTAAAGTCTACCTTTGTCTCTTGGACAGTGGTCAGTTATGTTAAACATGGTGGATGTGCCATCAGCCTGGCTTCTCGAGGGACTACAATGAGAACAGCCCATGATATGGGTGACTGTGAGAGAAATAAACTTTTGCTGATTTAAGCTTTGAGATCTGGATGGTGTTGATAACAGCAACAGAATTACAGCCTGATTGATCACACCATGTTCATTTTTCTCAAAAACACCACCCTTTGTAGGTCACACCAAATTCATGCACTACCTCTGAGTAACCAATTAACCTCATTAATAAACACAGTTGCTTAACCAGACATGATCAGATTAAGCCAAAATGGACCAATGCATAAAGTAAGAAGAAAATATGAAAAAAAAATACGAAGAAAAGTAAAAGGAAATATGAAGGTGTTTCTCATATTATCGATGGTGACGTTTTAGCTATTGTTTAGATTTCCAGTCTCTCACAGGTCAATGTGTGATCTTACCATGTGAGTTCATGTGATTCCCCCAACAAGCATGTAGCAAGTGACTCCTGTGAATCGCCATGTGTGTTTCACAACATCAAAACTGTCTGATAAGATGTGGATTGTCAACGTCCTCTAGGAGCTTCTAAAGGCTTACTCTCAATTCCTCTACCTATAACCCTGCCCACCGGTAATGAGATGTGGGTGGTCTGTTGCCAGGTCAGGTAACTACATTTTGAGTAACATGACTTAACACAACAAAAATTATTCATTGTATCTTTAAAGTGAGCTTCACATTTGTACAACCAGAAGCTCAGATTTTTCTATAATTGGATAAAAGAAAAACCTGACATCAATAAACTGTGCTGAATAGTATAGGATGGAAATAAGATGAACACTCTGGAGAGCATTTGCAAAACTTTGGTGATGAAATGAGCAATCTGGATGCTGTGTATCATAAATATTTCCCTTAGTCATACATACATTTTACTAATTCCCAATAGGAAAGGATTAATAGTGAATGCCGAAACATTTTGTATATTATTTATAGATCATTACAAAGAAATCCATTTTAGAGACAGATTAAACTATACACAGTTTTCACTCCCTAGAGTCGGTATGGTCTTCTCAGGTTATCTTTCGTGATCTTAAAAAAAAAAAAAATTCAGTTAAAGGTATGTGAAATAAACTATATAGGCAAATCTGAACAGTGAATTCAAGATTGATTATATTGTAAGAATTCTAGCTCCCAGTCTGATTATACAGGGCAAAACAACTTGGAGTGAAAGCTGCCTTAGTAGAGTTTATTCCTACCTGACAGTGGTACACACGGTCTTCATTTTTAAATTGGTAGAGATGCATACACGTAAATACAAACACATAACGATCTGTGTGCACACAGGAGGTCTTCCCAACCTTGGCATTATGGTTGACATTTGGGACCAGTACTCTTTGTTGTGGGGGAGGTTCTCTGCATCATAGATGTTTACAAGCATTCCAGATGTTCCCACTAGAAGCCAGTAGCCCTACTTGTGGCAACCAAAGATTTCTCCAGATACCGCCAATGTTCCATGGAAGAAAAATCAACTGTGGTTGAGAGAAATGTATGTGTGTGCAAATATGTATACAGATATCTATGAAAATAAAGTATGTAGACCGAGATACATACACACTTACATACATATATGTATATATATAGAGAGAGATTTCTATCTATCTTCATCCATTAGGACAGCAATAACAGAATACCATTGGCGGAAGTTTCTTTTGCAGTTTTGGAGATTAAAAGCCCAAAGTGAAGGAACCAACATGGTTATGATCTCTAGTGGGGTCCTCTTCCTGGGTCACAAATAGACCTTCTTGCTGTGTCTTTTCAGGGTAGAAGGGCCTCAGAAGCAATATAGAGCCTTTTCTCAGTCAAGAATCCCATTTCTGAGGTCACCCCCTTGCTAGTTTAAACACCCAAACCTCACAAAGGCCCCACCTACTGTCCACCCAGGTGAATGTTCATGGTAACCCACAACCATCCCATCACCTTTGAGGGACAGTATTTCAATTTACAAATATTGGGGGGACACAAATATTCAGTTGATAGCAATATCCTTCAACAAATAATATTATTCATTTTCTTGGGCAATCATGCCTAAATCTATTCTGATTTACTCTTTTATGTACTCTTCTCACAAAGGCGGGATGGGACAAACAATTAAAGCATCTCCTCATCAGCATTTCATGCCAAGGATTTAAAGTTACTTAAATTGTGTTCCCATTGAGTTTTCAATAGCCTGTAGCAGGCAATGCTCTCTGTCAAGCAAAGTTCCAAATATCACTCAAAAAGAAATGTGAGGTATAAACTATTTAAATGATTCAAAACAGACAGAAAGGGGAAAATAATGTGAAGACATGTGGATTGTTCATCACATTCCACTACGTGGGAATACCAGTCAGAAGACATTCTTAAACTTTCCTCCCAGGATTGGAGGCTGCACCTTTAAATGGAGCCAGCTGCAGAGACCTGCAGAACTCTGTGGAATGTGAAGTGTTCTGGGATTCTGTCTAGTCAGGCCTCTGGCAGGGCTGGGGCAGCTTTGTTTGTGGGCAGGCGGCCTCCTCACATTTCTGTTACTTTATCCTTAAGAAAGTTGCCATGGAGACTGGCATGGGGATGGCAGTTAGCCAGGCAGAGAGAGGGGGGCTGAGAGCGAGAGAGAGGGAAAGAGAGAGAGAGAGCTTTAAGTTGAAAGAAATACACACGCACTCACATACACTCAACCTCCTACTCATGCATACTCCCAAAATAAACACACCTTTATATGTACATAATCGACTTTTTAAAAATATATGTACTGTCATTGCCTATTTGGGTAAATGGCTAAAGCATTGTTCCTTTTCTAACTTGCTCAAAGAAACAACACCAGATAAAGAGCAGTTAATGAAGTAGGAAAATAGCACCTATTAAAAGTAATCCATCACAGCTCGTGAACACCCAGCTTGTAGGCATCTGATTGCAAAATCTGTTTGCTTGGAAAAAAAAGTTGTGAGAAAGAAAAGTAAAATGATATGGTAAATGAAGAACCTCATTTGATGAAAACAAATGTGATTTTGTTAAATTAAATATGATGAAAAATTGTGCAACATCTTATTTTACTTGCACACACAAAATGTAAAAATAACATAAGTCTTTGCAAATTTAGCTTTTAGGACAGCTGAACTGGGGTTTTCTTTCGCATCTGAGAAGCCTCAGATTTTACCTCATATTTGGTGTTCGGAGCACTCTCTACTACAACCTGCACCTCAAGGTATTTTGTCAAGAGAGATGATAAAATTCCTGAAGTATGTCTAAGTTGGTAAAAGGCAAATATGGGAAACGCATAAATTCTTCAGAATTCTCTAAACGTGCATCAGAAATGTATGTGCTACTAGTGCACAAATCACTTAGTGTTTGGTGGGGGGAAAGTAAATCTGTATGCAATATGTACTTAATACAACCAAAATGTTCGATGTGCCTTTATCCCAGCACAGACAATATGCAGGAAAGCATTTCTATAACATCCAATGATTGGGGTAAAGACTAAGTATAAAGAAGAGAAAATGATGAAAAAGTTTGCAAGATGAAACTTTCCTCTCTGCTTCTTATGAAGAGTGTTGACTGTCCAAAGATTGATGGCTTCTTAGCACACTCAGCTCAACCAGGTAACACTGACTTTGAGTGGGTGAACTTTATTTTATGTTTTTCCCTTTCCCCACAAAACAAATTCCCTTGATGATAATGCTAAGTGGACTTCTATGTGTGCCTGATAAGCTAACCTGAAGCTGTTCACTTAAAGTTTAAGTGGAATATTTGTTTTTGAAGTTTGGCAAACACAGGAAACGATGCCAAGCATGGCGTGCATGTCAAACACAGTGTCTTACAGTCTTCCAGTGACCAGCTATGCCAGGATTTTACATGGTTCTTTTGTCGCTACCTCAACACAACCTGTGAGGTTGCAAAGAAGCACTGTGGTTGTTAGAATTATATGGACCACCTTAACAGTATTCTTATCAGCTGCAGTAGGTGTATTAGTAACATCACAATCACTATTTCCAGTTAGTTCCCTTTTCTCCTTGCCTGATAAATGACACAACAAAAGGTAACAGTCTGTCTAGACAGAAGTAATTTATCCAAACTCCCTCTTCTGTAACCCACAGAAAGAGATACTACATTTTTCCCCTGCACATATAGGCATGGAAAATAATAGTAATAACATAAAATTTTACCGTCACATTCATGACAACTTAAAACTATGAAAAAGAGTAACTAAAATCCATGTTTATTTTAAAGCAAAGGGCAGACTTTGTAAGAATGGAGAGTTAGGATTTTGTTATAAAAACACAGAATTAAAAAACATATCTTTATTCTGTGACATGACAATTCTGATGTATTCAATTATAATATATCTAAATATACACCAATCTTAGCCAAGTTTCCATTAAATTCTTAGAGGCAAACTGGAAAAACTGAACTAAAGCACAACAGCCCCCCAACTCCTCCCCATCCCCTGCCAACACTTCACTAACATTTGGCATTCTTTTCAACAAACATGAAGGTAAAAATGTTGAACAAGGGCTATGATATTTAAATTTTCAGAAATGAAATGAGCACTGTGCTTGAGAGTCCCCATGGACACATTAGGTTTAGACATTTCTTCAGTTAAAAGATTTGCAAGTAAAAAGCTTGTGAAGTTAGTTAACTTAAAATGTATGCTGGGAAAAACACAAAAAGGCAAAACCAGCAATTTTATTTCAGAGTTGCAATTGCATAGATAATTTTCCTCCATTGAGATAAGGTTAAACGCAAATGGATATTCTACTACACATTATTTAGTTTACATAAATAGAAGCAATTTCTTCCATAAGGGCTATTAAAACAGAAGTTATTTCCAACATACATGAGCCTGCCGATAATCATAAAGTTCACTGAGACCAGATTTTGGTTTTGTCTTTATTTGTAACATTCACAGTCTCACCTGATCCATTTACAAATATTTCTCCAAATTCTTGGGACCTCCATGCCTCCTGCCACTTCTATTCCCATCTCTTGCAAACAGAACAAAGTCATCTCTTGCTAGGTTGTATCCTACCATCTTTATATTTCTGTTTAAACTTATCTCTCTTACATTTCATTTTCCTCCAGAGCTTTGCTTTTCATTTTCTTCGATGGTATCGAATTGTCTGCTAATCTAATCTACAGATATAATCTTTTTATGAAAAAAGAAGACATACAGATCGCCCAAAGGCACGTGGAAAGTACTCAATATCATTTATTATAAGGAAAATGTAAATCAAAACCACAATGAGTTGGTACCTCACATCTGTGAGAATGGCCTACATCAAAGAGCCTGGAAACAGCAAATGTTAGCAAGGACATGGAGAAAAAAGAACCTAGTACACTGTTGGTAGGACTGTGAATTGATGAAGACTCTGTGGAGCACAGTAGGATATTGCTTAAACTAAAAATGGAAGGAGCCTTCCTGGTAGCTCAGCACTATGAAGCTATCTGCAGCTACTGCAGCATGAGTTCCATCCCCAGCCAGGGAGCTGACCGACATGGCGCAGCCGTCTCCCTGCTGTTCCCCTCAGCACTGTACTTCAGTAGATCCGCCTGTTCTGCTCCCCACTCTGTCTCTGGTGAATCCTCTCACCCCCTGCAACTCTAGCCTATACCTCCAGTTCTTGAATGCATAAATAAAAATAAATCTTAAAAAAAAAACAACCTAAAAATAGAAATACCATATGATCCAAAAATTCCACTCCTAGGTATTTATCTGAGTAATATAAAAATGGTAGTTCAAAAAGATTCATGTACCGTTATGTTTACAGCAGCATTATCCACAATAACCAATCACAATTAAATCAATCTAAATGCACATTGATGGGTGACTGGATAAAGAATTTGTGGTATATAAACTTAAGGGATATAACTCAGCTACTATAAAAGAAGAAATTTTGCCTTTTGCGATAGCATAGGTAGAACTTGAAGTGATCGTGGTAAGTGAAATAAGTAAGAAAGTGAAAGACAACTACTGAATGGCTTTCCTTGTATGTGAAATATAAATGAGCAAAGGAATGAACTGCCAAAGCAAAACAAAAATAACTCATAAGCCTCTGTGAAAAATATGGCGGTTACTAGCGAATAAGGAAAAAGTGGGGTGGGAGAAATAGCTGGACGGGGCCAGTTGATAGTGTGTGGCCTTCAAACTCAGGTGATGAGGAGGTTTTGTATACACACACAGCATAAGGAATCACTCCCAAGGTTACACAGTTCTGTAAACAAATGGTAAGTCAAAAAAGTTTTGGTTTAATAAAGTAAAAAAAAGTTACTGTGAAAGATAAATACATACAATCAACACTTACACTCTGTTACATAATCCACTATAACTTTCTTGTTAGTAAATTTCCACATGGGCTAAGTCAAAGGGATTCATATTGTATTGGACATTGGCAGCAAAGAGAAATCCTCAGTTACTTTGTGTGACAGAACAAAACTATTGCCTCTCATCTGTACATACACTTCTGAGTATCTTATTTGTATATTCATTTAATTGGTTAGCTGATGAGTTCATTACTTTAGTTTTGGGAGTAAAATTTAAAATATTTTAATGCAACAAGATAGCTCACTGAGTAACATGAGGAAGAAAGTGTTTATCAATGCCTAGAAGCAGAGGCTCAAAAAAATACACTGAAGATTATTCTAGTAAATACTGGAGACAACACCTGATTTTAAGCTTAATATCCTTCATACCACTTGAAGTATAATTTATTTATCAGAATAAAAACAATGGTTGCTATATCTTATCTCTTATCACACTCAAGAAACATTTTTATGCAAAAGGGTAGAAATATTTTTTTAAAAAGGTTTCCCTTTTTGAGCAACGCTTAATTTAAGCAACGCTACAATTTAAATTATGCAAGTAATGGTTTTGCTTGAACTAGATTCATTGCGCATAAACCAATACTAACATAATTTCCTAAACTGACATATTTGGGACAAAAAAGATGTGTTCACTGCTTTCTTTGACCAAGAAGGGATGGGTTAAAAGTAAATGACTGCAAGGAAGTAGAGATTGTAGCCCAGTTTCTATTGAATAGGTATCATTTTATAAACTACTGTGGTTCCCGCTCAAAACACATTTACTATAGGAGCAGACCCTTGATGCCAATTCTCCGGCACTTCAATGTGGCTAGATCCAGAATAGATTGTGTGTTCAGAGGCAGCCTGAAGGCAGAACAATCCTGGGCAAACAAGAGAATCATAGCCATAAGAGCCACAAATCAAAATAAGAGTAAGCGAGAAAGAGAATAGGCACTGAAAAGCTGTGGCTTGGGACCAGACCTCATCCCAGAGCAGGGTCAGCTTGACTTATTTCAGCTCAAGAAAAACCGTACTTTCAGCATGTTTATTTACAAAACACAGACTAAACAGAGCAGAAGGAACAGGCATCAAGGGGAAGTGGAATGGGAAATGGACTGGTCAGAGAAAGTTGCAAAAGTTCCTGTGGGGTGGGGGCCACTCAGGCCCAAAAGCCAGAGGAAGGCCCAGGGATGGAAGTGCTTTCACACATCTGGGGTGCTTTGGGTCACAAGGCTAATTAACAAAGGTCATATTCAGTCTATAGCTCCCAGAGATGGGAGAGATGGGAGATCAGAAGCAAATCAACTTAATGAACAGTTCAAAAGGTGATTCATCTCATGTGCCATCAGGAAAAGCCAAATTAAAAACCGAAACAATATGTTTAAATACATCGATTAAGTTGCTAAAATTAAAAAGACTGACTTTACCAAGTGCTGTCAAGGATGTTGAAGAATTGGAACTGTCCAAAATTGTTGATGTAAAACCAGTTTGAAGTATTGTTTGGCAATTCTCATCCTGGCAGCATATACACATAACTCAGCCACTCCACTCCTAGCTGTATAAACCAAAAATCCATATGGATAACAAAAAGGCTTGCTGAGGAATTTAAGCACAGCATTATTTGCAACAATCAAAACCAAGAAAAAGAATAAACATCCCCTGAGTTAAAATGTTTTTAATTGAAATTTAATAAAGTCCAAACTCATAGAAAAAGAAATCAGATTTGTGGCTACATGAGGGAGGAGGGAAGACGAGGGGGAGGTAGTCAGAACACACAAACTTCCAATTATAAGAGAACATTCTAGGATTTTAATGTACATCATGATGATTACAGCTAGCACTGCTCTATGGGGCGTTTAAAGGTTATAAAGAGAGTAAACCCTAAGGTTCTCACCACAAAGAGAGATTTGTTTTGTCTATTTCCTTTTCTTCTTTCTTTTCTTCTTTTTTTGGAATTTTTTAATTTTTTTAATTTTTACAATGTCTGCTTTCTTTTCTCAGGTGTATTCCCCATAGAATGTCCACCCATGCACCATCACCATACTCTCTTGTGCTCTCCCCACAACAACCCTTGCAGAATGTCTCTGAGTTATTGTTGTCTGTTTATTTTTGTTTTGTTGTGGTTCTTGTTGTTGTTGTTTTCCCCTTATTTGGTTCCCCTATATTGCTCCTATAAGTGAAAGCATTTGACATTTTTCTTCTTCCTTCTGAATTTTTTCACTGAGCATAATCCCTTCTAATTCCATCCATGTTGCTGCAAATGGCATGAGTTTATCTTTTTTGACTGCTCAGTAGTATTCCACTGTGTTGTTGTATCTGCACAAGAAGATGGGTGTCAGCTGAACTGATTACAGCAATCATTTCACAATCGACAGAAATCAATCCATTGTGCTGGAGGTTTTAGACTTACATGATGGCACATAGCAATTATTTCTCAATAAAAATGGAGGAAAAAGAAAGCAAAATAGGTTTGAATATCTAGGAAAAACAATTTTTTAATAATATGGCATTGGATATTATACAGTAATGCATATGGCCAGGCTAATATTTAATGGGGGAAATCTGCATGAATTTCATAAAAAAGATGTTAAACAAAAGCCAAGTACAAAGGTCTACATCCTCCATGATACTATTTATGTAAATAGCAAAATCAGATAAAAATAATCTCTGTTACTAAAAGTTAGGACAGTGTATTTCTTTGGGGGTTACTTGCTAGACGGAGGCAGAAATAAGATAAGGGAGACTTCTGGAGACTAATATTATACTTCTTGATCAGAGTATGACCTGATATATCTAAGTTTTCACTTTGCAAAAATGCATCAAGCTATATACTTATTTGTGCACTTTCTTTATTTAAGTTATCCGTCATGAAATAATTTTTTAAAGCTATCAACAAATGTCACCAGCAGAGCAAGGAGTGTAACCATAAAAATGAGGGACAGTGACTAGAAAAGATGAGCAGGATGCTGCCTGGGACAGTTCTGGAAATGTTGGTCCAGGGCACACCTCCCACTAGGAAGTAGACAACCTGTTGCTTTCAATTTGCTCTATACAACACTATCTCTTTGAACTTGGACTGGTAACTTATACTCTCTAACACCTGATTTTTTCATCTGTAACATGGAAATATCACATAGATTGATTAAAGCAAAGAAGAAAACTATCTGATACAGCACCTAGAGCAATCCTTGGTACACAGTTGATAACCAACAAATTTAAGTTCCTTTGTGATTTTCTTCCCTTATTAATTTAGCTTGCACAAGAAACCATATGAGAATAGAAAAACTAAAAATCTCATTTTCTTCATTTATTAAAGTCACAGGTAATCCTAGTCCACACCTACCACCATGGACAAGAGGAGCGCAGTAATCTCAACAAGAGAAAAAACATGGCATGGACTTGGCCTCAGTTTCCTGAACTGACCTGATTGTAGAGGAAGATAGTCAATGCCCCAAGCACTGTGTCCCAGGACAGATGTGAAAATAAAAACTTCTGTCTTGGGGTTGAGAAGGTAGGGTCAGAATTGACAGGGAGATGGATTAGAGCCATTAAGAGCAGGTAATAATTTAAATTTATTTTCCCTATCCCAATTTTCTTACCCTTCAACAGGGAGATATTGGCACAAATGGGTAACAGATCAATCGTTCATTTTGAAAAGAAAACAGAATTTAAAAGGAAAATTTTATATGCTAAATTCATTTTGGAAAAGTGTTTAGTTATCAAACAATAGAAATTTATAGTCCCCAAGGTAGATATTACTTTACAATAGCCTGCTCGAGAACACAGTATGATACCCTTTTTCTACTCACAATGCTTTCAAAAAATATACATTAAAAGTTTTTGAGAAAAGCAAAATGCGGATGTATAGTGATCTGATTTACAGGAAAGTGGCTAACTAGAGCTGCTACAGAACATCAGTTTCTTTGGAAGAAGATAAGCTGACTACCTGCATATCTGGGGAGTCAGTGAATTGCCAAATCTTCTCTAACTAGAAGGACTGTAAAAGAATAAAACAAAACTGCCAGCATGCTTGCAATACAGCCCACAGGTCAACACTCTAAGAGATAATACATCTATGGAATAAGAAAGCATGTTGAAAAAATTCTAGCTCCTTCAAAATTACAAGAAATGTGATCTAAGTCCTTGACTCAAAATCTGGTATTTGGCAAATCACCCTGCATGTAAGAAAATGGCTCTTGAGTCCATCAAAGCACAAATTAAGGTGATCACAATAGTAGCTGTCATGCTATAGCAGTTCAGACTCAGGTAACAGACACCCAGAAACTCATGTACTCACTGAGACCACTTGCTCTATAGAAGATGGTAGATTTAACACCTGTCTCTGAGTTTTCAATGCAAACTGAAACAGAGCCAGAATTCCAGCAAATGCATTAGGATTCGGCACTAGAGCAATCACGTCATGCCTTTCCTCATTACAATTAACACAATTCTGATTTGTTGCTTTCTGGGTCCTCCTATTTGTTCAAGTAACACATCATTTCTATTGCTATTTAGCTGGTTTTTCTCCACTTCCTCCTATGTGGATTGGAATTTAAGTAGAGGGAGACACAGCTGCGCACTCCTACATCATGGGCCACCTACACAACACCAACTTCTGTCTTTATTCACTAACTCAGTGATTCAATCAGAAAAGTGTGACCAAGCCTGTCTAGACCAATTCAAACTTTATAAACCAGGTTGTTTATTGCTAATGTTCTGTTACTCCCTGGATGTGTACAGACTTTTTCTCCCTAATTTTGGTCCCGTTACTTTAATATAATTTGAAGGTAGATTTATTGGTTAGTAATTGCCAAGACAATAGGGGTGGCTTTGTGCTTTTATTGATGTTTTCTTCTTATTCTTCTATATGAATGAGGGGGAAAATCTGTTTTAAGTTTTTTCAGGTAAATGTTTATTTATGATCAAATGCTGACAAGTATATTTATATTTTCATTAGTAAAATAGAAACGAAACATAGGTTTCACACATGAAATTACAAAACACCCTGTCTCTTTAAGAATATACACTCTTAAAGAATACACCCTCTTTCCTGCCTTTATTCACACATCCCTTCCTACCTCTCTTCCACTCTCTCTATTCCTTTCTCTAATACACTGAACAAGCACAATCTACCACTGTGGTGAGATTCCAAAATATAGAAACAGAAAATAGATAACCTATAGGAGTTCTCCAAGTCTTTACTTCTATTAATAATCATTTATTTACACAACGGTCCTAACGATATAATGGAAAAAATTACAGAATTTGAAGCCAGAGGTCCTGTGTAGTAACCCCATACCAAGTTTATTTAAACTCTAAATTATTGTACCTCTTTGCTAATATTAATTAAGGTGGCTCTGAAATCACAAATCCAAATTACAAGTCACTCATCACTTTGACCTATCAATGTGACCTTAGGAAATTACTGGTGCTAGTTTCACCTCTGAGGAAATACAGACAATAACAGTACCTGCTTATGGGCTTATGAAAATTATTAAATGAGTCCGAGTGCATAAAGTACAGTGCGTCATGTAAAGAAATAATATCACAATCACTGATCTAGTTATTAGTAGAGTGCCTATAAAATAATTCATAAAGTTAAAGTGCCATCCAAATTTAGTTCTGTTTTAATGATTTTTTGGTAGACAAGGAATAATCAAAGGCTGACTATATAAAGAGATGAAGGACACATTCTGGTTCCTGCCCTTAAATAATGGTTAAATTTGTAATGAGATAAAATATAGTCATAGAAAAGTAAATATTAGACCAAAGCATAGACTATGAACCAAGTCTGTCCTTCAACAAATCCCTATTATAGGAAGAGAGACAGAAGAAGCCAATTCCTGAGGCTGGGAGACTGGACTGAATCAACATTATTACAATGGAGTAGAAATTGGGCTTCAAGAAGTCAGAAGGTAGCGGATTTTATAGAGGCTAAAGCGCAAAGGTTTAATCCTTTTTTATATAAGCAGTAAAATGGTCCTGAAATTCAGAGGCTCTTGGGAGCACAAAGGAGGTGAGGAAAAAGGGTGGTTTCAGATATACTAGAACTGTTTACTGGAGACAGATATGGAAGATGGAGGACAAAAATGTCCAGGAGTCACAAGAGCAAGGGAGCAGCTCTGAGACAAACCCAGGAGTCCAATGTGCTTGGTTCCATGGTGCATCCCCTATAAACATAATCTAAGCCAACTGATGATGAGCAAGTGCTTTCATATCTCCCTGTGCATGCTTGTTTCACACACCAAGACCTTTCCTATTAGAGAACATAAAATTAATATGTCATAGTTCCATGGGTGGAAAGAGACAGTATTGTCATGGCGACTGGCTTAAAGTATGCAAGTAAACCTGGGCCTCCCTGGTAGCGCAGCAGTTAAGCACTGTGCTGTGGAGCTGTTGGCAGCGGCAACGCGAGTTCGATGCCCAGCTGGGGAGATTCCCACATGGCACAGCAGACCTCTCCTGCCTCGCCCGCTGCTCCCCTCAGCAGCGTATTTCGGTCGACCTGCCTGTTCTGCTCCCCACTCTGTGTCTGGTGAACCCTCTCACCGCCCCACACCTCTGGCCTGTACCCCAGCTTGTATGCATAAATAAATTATTCTTTAAAAAAAAAGTATGCAAGTAAACCAGATATTCCCATACCATATAAATTCTGGTAAAATTGAAAATACAAAAGATGAAAACAAATGAAAGTGCTATTTTAGGTATTATGATCATACATTTTGATAAGAATAGCTAACACTTAACAGATGTTACATAGGTGCCAGGCAATAGTGCAAGTACCTTTTATCTTCTATTTATTTATTTTTCAAAGCAATTATCTGATACGGGTCCTATTATTGTTTTATTTCATATGTAAGGAAACTGAGACCATCAGTGTATAAAAGTGACAAAGCAAAGTACTAGAGCTGGAATGGGCAAATGAATCCCCAAGGACTCCTAAATATCTTATCAAAGGAGTCCTTAAGAATCATCTGTGGATCCTGGAAATTGTTAACAAAACAGACTCCTTCACCCTATCTCCACAAATTTTGATTCATTAAGTCTAGGTAGGGCCCAAGAATTCATATTTCTAACTAATTCCCTGGAGATAAGGGGCTGTGATCCACAGACTTGGAGGAACATCACCTGCTATTATTACACTTGTCAGGTAAAAGAAGTGAAATATCATCATGTGAAAAGGTGATCTCCCATTGTCAAGATGTTTAATGTAAACTTCATTTCAAGGCAATATTTTAAAGTGCTGATATAAATATTATAGATTTAGTCCAAAAGTATTAGCTTGTTCATTGAGCATGATGATAGAACCAGTTGAACTTATACTAACATTTAGGAGTCAAGCTGTGTTTGTATTTCTTCTCCTTAAATTCCCCCAGCATTTCCTCTCTGTATCTTTTCTGTATTGAAAAACAACATATGGGCTTAGCATACTAACTGAAATGCATCAATATTGTAAAGCACTTCTTGATTTAACTTATAAGAGACAATCCACTTGGAAACATTTTGAATAGCCTCTTTTATACTTCATTACAATAATCATACTCTAATGTAGTACACAACAAAATCTGTGACAAATCAGAAACAATTTTAATCTCAATGGAGAGAGAATGAAAAGACTTAGAGTGAACCTGGTAGGAAAAAAATCTGTTCCATTCCCTCATCAGGGAATTTCTAAACAGCGATCTCCAAAACTGAATAATGTTGACCAAAATACAGTAGACATACATTTCCCTATTCTTTCCTCTAAGTATAACCAAAAACTTTAATATTATATATACTAGGAACAAAATCAGGATTTTGAAAAGTAGGGTGAAGAAGTGAAAGCAGCCAGGAACCTTATGCAGGGTCAAGTTCCTGGGGTCTACTTGCTTCTTTCTCTCCCACAAGTCATACTGAAGGTGCTGGAAGCACCAACACCAACACCAGTGAGCCCAGACAAAAAAGCCATTCCCCCCAAAAAAACCCACTCTCTCTGTCCAAGTACCCAAAACAGAAGCGCTGGCAGACAAACCCTTTTAGACAATAACCAGTCTACACCCAACAAGCATGACAGGAAGAGCTGTGGACTGGCCCCCAGACCCCAGCAGCAGTAGCAGCAGCAGCCTCAGCAGAGGCTGAGGGAGAAACCTAGACGTCCACCAGGCCCAGGCTGTAATGACGCACCCAAACCCTTCTCAGCAGTATGAGAAGCAGCAGTGACTTTCATTCTAGCCAGTGGCGATGAGGCCACCTCCTGTTGTGTCAGTGGAGACTCTAGGGATTATGGACTTGGATCCCCATAAGCAATGGTGAGGTGGCTTAGCCCCCCTAGGGAAATGTCACAGAAGACCAAATGAAGTCAGGACTCTCTATCCTCCCTCTACTATGCTGTTAGGAAAGGAGGCATGGGAAGGGGCAACAAGCACTTCTTCCTCTCACAATCAGGAGGTCTCAGCGAGAGCCTGGAGAGCAGCTAGAACTCCCATCATCATCCAGAAGTGAGGAGTTCTTCTCTTAAGGTGTAAAGGAAGGCTGATTGGGGGACCCGGACTATAGACTCATCTGCAGTAATGAAGCAGCATACTCCTTACCTATGGGAGCAGAATTAGATGAAACTAGCTAAAACAAAAGGTATAAGTAAGATCCAGAATCTTGTAACAAAATAGATAGAATGTACAGATTTCAAGTGAAAAAAAGAATTTTCAAGCCAAAATCTAACAAAGATTTTTAATGTCATATCATAAAACTAACTCAGTGAGCAATTGTGAATGCATTTGAAAGCAATTTTAATAATAAAATCTTCCACAAGAAGTAGATGATATAAAGAATACAGCAAGTAGTAAGCAGTAGAGTTGAAATATGGAAATATGTAATAACTAAATTAAAAATCTCAATGGATGGACATGAGAGAATGAAAGGACACAGTGGAAAAACTCAATGAGCTCAAAGATAGGGACAAAGAAATTATCCAAGTTGGACAACAGAGTGAAAATGATGAGGAATCAAAATGAATGGAGAATTCATGATACAATCACACAAATCTGAAAAACAAAAATCTAACAAGCATGCCAGAGAGTCACCAAAACAGAGGAAGAAAAAAAGTGAAGTTTAAAAAGCTCTCAAAGAAACAACTAAAAGCACCCCAAATTTGGCAAAGCAAGACAACACACACACACACATACACACACACACACACACACACACACACACACAGAGAGAGAGAGAGAGAGAGAGAGAGAGAGAGAGAGAGAGAAAGAGAGAGACAGAGAAATTCAAGACGCTGAGTAAACTCCAAAGTGATTAAATCCAGGCCAAGAAGAATCACAATCTAACCTTTGAAAAATGAAAACAAAGAAAATATCTTGAAAACAATGAGAGAAATGGCACCTTACCAACAACAATTAGAAGCCATGAGGTCTAAAGAACGTGGTGTGCTATTTTTCAAGTGTTTCAAGGACTTTCAACCCAAAATTTAATAGACAGGGGATTATATACTTCAGGAATTAGAAAGAAATCAATACATTCTCAAATAATGGCAACAGAATTTATCATCAGCAGACCTACCCTGAACTAATGGTTAATAGCAGTTCTCTAAACAGAGAGGAAATGAAGGAAGACTAAGGAATCATGCAACATTAGGTAGAATAGAATCAATAAAAATATGAGTAAATGAAAAACATTCTTTCATGTCCTCTGTAAATTATTCCTATTTTTATAAACTATATTTGATGGGTAAAGGCTTGGAAAGTGATGGAAGGGTCCATTTAAGCAAGTCAAATGTGCAGAATAGTAAATCAATTGTGTGTGTGTGTGTGTGTGTGTGTGTGTGTGTGTGTGTGTACATCATACATACAGTAACTACTACAAAACTATACAAAACACATTCAGAATCATTATAGATAAACAAAAAAGTCACTCTGAAATGTGTTCAAGAAGCCCACAAAAAGGTAAAACAAAGAAAACTGAGAATGGAAACAGAGAACAAGCTAACAACAAAAAATTAAAATGGCAGACTTAAGTTCTAACACATCAATCACTACATTTAATGTAAGTAATCTAAATACGACAATTAAAATACAGAGGATAGCAAATTTGGATTTGAAAATATACCTATCTGCAAGCTGTCTATAAAAAAATTTACTTGAAATATCACAATATAGAAGGGTTGAAAATTACATGGAAATAATAAACAAAAAATAATCAAAAGGTAGCAGAAGTGACTCTAAAAAGATATAGCATCTTCAAATATATATTCACCAAACCACATTACTGCATAATATGTAAAGTGAAGGAACTGAAAAGACAGACAAGTCCACAGGTATAGTTGGAAACTTTGACACTGCTCTCAGCGCTAATAGAATTAAATGATAAATCAGCAATCACATAAATAGCTCAAGCAACAGCACCATCAAGAAAGGTCTAATCACATTTACATAGAAGCTTTTCAAGTTTCTACAGAATATATATCAAGATTAAGTATATCCAGAGATCCAGAGATATAAATAAATTATGTCTTAATTTAAATTAAATTAAAAAGAATCGAAATAATGCAGACTGGATTGTATGACCTCATTATTATACTCAGAAACTTGAAACAACCTAGACATTCTTCAATGAGTGAATGGTGAGACAAATTGTAGTGTATCTATATCAAAGAATGAGACTCAATAAGAAAAGAAGCAAACTAATAAAACACAAGATAGTTTAGATGAATCTCTAGATAATTATGCCAAGTGAGAAAAAAACAATCAAAAAGGTTATATATTACATGGCTTAGTTTACATAACATTCTTGAAATGACAAAATAATAGAGATAGGCAACTATTAGTGAATGCCAGGGATAAAAGATTAAGGGGTGGGGAGGAGATGAGAAGGGATATGGGTGTGGCTAAGATAATTTTAAAAATCCTTATGATGATGGAATAGTCTTGACTGCATGGATGTTAAAAGCCTAATTGTCATATTGTACCGTAGTTTTACAAGATGTTTCATTGAGACACCTGTATAATTTGTTACAACTGTATATAAATCTATAAATTACCTCAAAATAAAAGCTTAATTTAAAAATGGATGATGTGAGGTGTTATATTTCTATTATACTATAATAAGTAATTGCTACATTGCATTTGTCACATCAAAAAAACTACCTGTCTCTATATTTGAATAGTTGATTCACTGATTTAAGACTTGTGTGGTCCACATTACCCAAGAAATGCTGGAGCTTTTACAGGAAAATTTTTCTAGCTATAAAATTATGAGGACTTTTGGTTTCATAAAGTGAGAGACAAAAATACATATGTTCTTCTCTTGATTGATATACCCATACATTCTTCCATCCCTATACTAATTCAAGTTCCAAACAAAACAAAGCATATTGGACTCTACTAATGCAGATACAAGGGAATGTTCTAAGTACAGATATAGCCATGAACAAGATAGACAAATGCTCTGCCATCATGGACCTTTCTTTTTTGCTAATGACAAGACTTTTATGACTTGCTTCCTTTAGACAAAAGTGAACTTCTTGAGATATTTCAGTCCATTATCTAGTCACTATTTAAAGGCAGAGCTCAGTGGAGTTAAAGAGATGGTATAAAGGCAACATCTATGGTTCATTTCAAACATTACAAAGAGTAGATTAATAGAGGTCATTTCAAGGACACCACATCCCTCAGTATACAAACTCCCCCACCCCAGGAATTTGTGTTACTGCCATAAAAGTCACTAGAAAAGAATCCAGGAACTTGCAAACACAGAACAGTTCCTTATCAAAGTATTAATATATCATGGTGGCTGACAAAATGGGAATGTCAGAGGTTTGGCATTATAACCTGCTGAAACGGAGTTCAACTCACACCCCTTATTCTGGTGATATTTTAGATTTCTTCATCTTTCCTATTGTTCACAATGGCATGTTTTCTAGAAGTCTGAAGTGGGGTTCACAAATGGAAACACAAATGGTGCCTCAGAACTATCCTAAAATTCCTAAAATCCTCCTTTTTTCTACTTTATCTGAAAATATTATTTTTAGAGCTCACATAGCAATTAATAATGCCAGGCATTATTCTAGCTACTTTACAGTCACTGACTCATTTAATCCTCTTGATAAGTCTATGAAATAATCCTCATATAAGTCAATAGGAAAAGTGAGGCTGAAAGCACTCAAGAGGGAGAAACATGCCCTATGTCATATGACAAGTGACTGGGCCAGGATTCACACCAGGCTGGCCTGCAGCTCAAACTTTTAATGCGTGCATCAAACCTCTGTATTCTCACTGGTTAGATGAACCCCATTCAGCTCCATTTTAGATCAGACTATATTGCCTACTTTTTTCACACAAAACATTTATTTGATCTACGTGATCTCAGGTCACATATAACCATTATGTTCCTCAAACAAACAACAAAATGGAATATATTAGTCAATTTTCACTCTTCCCTTGGTCAGCAGACAGTAGTGTCAGTCACTCTCTTTCTACACAGAAATATGGTAAATGAGGTCATGGGACAAGGACTGTATTATTAGATTGAATATTTTTTGAACATCAATCTGGCCACTATTCCTAAAGTCATAGCAGAAATTGTGCCCCTTAACACTAGCCCTTGTAACTTGCTAGTAATGTTTCTCCAATTGTGTAATCCAAAGCATATCAACAGAAGGTCACTGCCCCTATTTATGGAAGTTTTCATTCTCATTTGGATTCCCTTCATTTGTGGTATGTTAAACACTCCTGGAATTTACTTGGGCAATGATAATAAAAAGACAATAATTGCCAATATATTCATGGCAAAGAAGAAACAATTCAAGTTTGCATTGTCCTAATTCTGTTAAAGAATAATACCTCCTAGTGTTGGAAGTAAGTTGCTTTACTACCAGAAGAAGAAAAAAGGACCAACATTTGTTCATCATTTTCTTGAAAAAATAATCAATGGGGAGCAAGGTGTGGGGGGAAATTAAAAAAAAAAAATAATCAATGATGATTTATCTCAAGTTGACCCAATGTCAATATCCCTTACTTGCTTTTATTGCATCTCCTTGAGTGGGAGGGAGGGTTGAGTTGCAGTCACTGCAGAACCATTAGCCTTTTTCATCTGTGCTGTACTCCGCAGGGAGTGTGTTGTTAATAGTTATGAAAATGACGAATCATTGAAGTGCTCGCAACTTGTGATTCTATAGTTAGTTTTGCTTTCTTTTTAATTTTCCACATGGGTAATTTTTTAATAAGGAAGAAGGCAAGGACAGATGAAGAAAGCTACAGAAGTTCACCCACATCTACATTTACATCTGGGCGAAAGGATGTTGTGAATATTTGTCTGTAATGGCACAACCACTGTGATTGTCAGTATGACGGCAGACAGAGATGAGGTATAAACTCTGCAGTTACTTGAACTGACAGGATAGTGTTTCGTGGAGGGTGACTTTGTCAAATTATTTCAGTGGTCCTCTAGGAAATCTTTAGCATTGGTTGACTGTGTTAAGATTTAACCCATTTTGAAAAAGAATGAATTTTTATAGGAATGAACTTGAGTTGATGTCATCCAGTCTCAATAATTCAATCATATTCAGTTTGTTCATTACATCTTCTACAGAAACATTTAGCTGAGCTATTTCTTATTACCTACTTCAAAGGAGAATTGTGCATTTTAGAGAAAGTGGCTATTGCATCCACTGTTTATCCAAAAACTCATCCAATAAATATCTACTATGTACCCTCTATAAGCATCAGATACCTGTTTCAGGATAAGTACAGAATCAGAAACAGAGAAAAGAAAGGTAAAATAAAAAAGAGCGGATTATTAAAAAATACTCCAGAGAAATTTAAATTGTAGACATGGAGGGTAGCATAGCAAAGCTAGTTTGTGTAAGATGACTGAGATACAGCGAGTCAGATAATTGTCACAGGAGCAGAAGCAAACGTAGTAAAAAGGCAATGAATCTTAAATATCAGGAGCCCCTCACTTGGACAGGACCTACTAAGTAAAAATTCACTCATAACTAATTTTGTGATGTATTTTAAAAATACTTTTCCGAAAGAGACTCCCTCAAATGGTACAAGATTCAGTTCACAAAAATCTGGAGCTGCTTCTGCATAGGAATTCAAAGAAGCAGGGCAGCAATTTTCTCAAGCAATTTCCCAATGAAGCTGCTTTCTTTGCACCTCTTTATCTACAGCTTTGGCCTTGACTACAGGTTATCTTCATTCTTGCCCTAGTTTCCAGTCTTCACTACTTGAAGAACTACTTTGATTTAAAAAAAAAATCTCTATTTTTTTATTCACTTGTTTTGGCAGGAAAATCATGTGTCTGTGCTTTATCTCTGAGCATAGAAACCTTAGGGAACATTTCTTTCAGGAAAAAAATAAAAGTATTTACAAAAGAACAAATGGATTACGACTTCTAGAACCCAAGTCCTCCTGGAACCAGAAACCCAATTCAACATGGAATCAACAACAAGTTTTGCCTGGACATGAGGTTTATATTGTACCTCTCTATATGACTTCCAACTGGAATAAGCTAATTAAAAGACTGAAGCAGTAGAAAGCACTTAAGTACTTAATTCAAAGATGGTGGGAACACAGGGACAAGGAACCTAACAACTCACTACAAGCTATCAAAGTAAATCTGTAAAACATTTTCCAAAAAATGTATACAGTTAAATTAATCCAACTAATTTTATCTTATTTTATGGCTCCTTGTCTTTGTTAGAAAGACTTCACCTACACTATGATATTGTTTTATATTAGAATTTTAAAGCTTAATTCATACAAATGATGTTGATCTCAAGGTTCTAAGCAGTTGTCCAAGCATACTCTTTCTCTAGATGTCTAGTCAATTTTTACCAAAATAATTTATTCAAAAATGTGACTTGCAGTGATCTAAAGGCAACCTTAATATATGCTAAATTCCCATAACTTTTGCATCTATTTATAGAAGCTCCATTTTATACCATCCAGTATACTGTACTATCCTATCCACGTATGGGATAAATTAGCTTAAATAATGTAGCTTAAATTATGTTTGAATTATTTGTTATAGTCTTTTCACTCCCTTCTGTTCACTTTTTCCTTTTCCTGAATTTACTTGGCTATTTCTGTATACTTTTATTGAACTTCTGATGTGTGATGTTTGCTTAGTTTTTATGGAACTAAGTTTATAGACATATATATTCCTGTATTCTCTAACCAGTAATTCAAATCAGATACTGGCTTTCAAAACCTATTACCCATCTCTGAGTTTTCTTCCAGGCTTTTAAAAAAAATCATCTCTCTAAATTGCTTAGAATATCTATGATACACATTGCTATAACATAGGTTTGGTTATAATACCTGCCAGTCAAATCCATCTCCCATGATAAACAGAGGCTCTCTCTTACTTAATGTGGAAAGCTTAAAATGAAGATGTCATCCTTGTCCCTCAAAACCAGTTTAATAATGGTCTCCTACTGTTACAGAACTCAACCAGCTTATTGAAGTCAGCTCTCTCCTTGAGAGTTCCATTACCGATGGCTGTTTTCATTCACACATATTATTAAACAACAAGTAAATACAGAATTTTCTGAACTCAACCACAGCACACACTTCAGCAAGTCTGAAAGAAATGCTCTATTTTTCAAAAGACTATTTCTTTATATTTCAAAGGAATATACTAAATTACCACTCATTAAGTCTTAGGTTTGCTTAGGGCAAATTATTGATATTAATAAAGTATTACGAAATTTTGCCTGGTTTTACAAAACAAATACTTTAGCTTATCAATATTCTTTATGTTTAGATCTATTATTGACCCCAAATGGATTTGATTAAAGTGTGTTTTTATTTAAAGTTACTGGAAAAAACAAAAATAATAAAATTAAGGAAAAATTTGCATTAGTATATACTGAGAGGTTTCTTTCAATTTTTTTTGTTCAAATCTGGGCAATATATTAAAAATTAAATTTCCTGATCTCTTCTGCTATAACACAATCTAAAAATAGCATGCATCGCACAGGTTTAGAGGAGACTATTTATTCAGCCTTCTCATTAATTTCATAACTAACTCCCCCACAAACATCAAAAAGATCCATTTAAAAATTGTGACTTGACATATAATAAACCCAATTAAAAAACACATACACACAGCGATACATACACACACACTTACACATTTGTACAGCTCCTAATGGTGGCAATAAATCAACTCAAAACTATAAAAATGTAATTAGGAACAAAGAAATGACCTGTCTTGATGCTGCTTTTTTTTCTTAATATGATTCTAACGCGATTATACATGCATATCTAATTACTACATCTGATGACCTATGGTCATAGCTAGATTTCTGTATTACAAATGGCCTGACATTTAATTAGTTTGTGTGATTAAATTATGTAAATATCTACATGGTGACCAATGATTAAAACTTTTTTAAACCTCTAGTTTTTCTCAGCATGTGAGTTAATTATATCTGCCCACATATACAGTATGTGAACAGACTCACACAAGAATCCTTCCAAATGAAAAGACAGTTGCAGTTACTCAAATGAAGATTGAAAAATATATCGCTGTATACATCTTGTAAGAGGTGGAGTGGGATGGTGTAATATTTTCATCTTTGCAAAAACTTCAAGCTTAAATCATAATAAGGACAGAATGGTAAGACAGATTTCCCAGTTCTCATTTATTCTCATCTCACTCTCTTAGGAACTAATAAACCCTGATGTGTTTTTTAAGATTTATTAAGAGATATGATTAATTTATATATTGTTTATTAAATGTTGGCTATTACTGTCATGATATCAAGATTCTATCTGTCTTTTATGCATCCCAGATCAACCATGGATTCCTCACAGCTTGTCATCTTAATTGCAAGGACTCTAGTCTTCATCATCTGGTGTAAGTATCACCAAATCTGGGAGCTATGAATCACGGTAAAATAGGGGCTTTTAAGTACCAACAAGACCAAAAGAAGAATGAAAAAAGACAATTTATTTGTATTTACATAATCAATTGGAAAGGAGCTGGGAACAAAGATATAATGCCTCTTAAGACATATCTCTACTGAACAGACAACATACTTTTAGCATCTTAGAGGCGTATTACAAACACCTGTCTCATTCATTTTTATCCCATTCCTGTGATATGAAGGTAGTAAGCAAAAAGGTTCCTATTAGCCAGAGATAGTAATGAGACAGAATGGTAATTCTGAAATCTATTATTGAATTTCTGATTTTGTCTACCCAGAGTATTCAATGACTGCCCAACTAGATTTTTTTCTCCATAACAGGTAACAAAGAACAATGTTGGTTGTATGTGAACCTCATACATACAAAACTAGTTGGTTAGAAAAAAGAAAACCTCACAAATTTGACTTTGTTCCAATGACTGGTTATTTCCTTAACAACTAGCTATATGACTGCTTAGTTGAATTAAATGAGCTATCTTAAAATAGTAAGTGACTTGATTAAATCTCCATGTCTTCTAGAATGTTAAAGCTGATATAAAAGTATAAGCAGGCTCACTTCCTATTCCCCTAATTTACAGCAAAATTGCTAGAATGCTCCAAATGGCCAGTATGTGAAAACAAAGGATGTATGCAATCTAGAAATTAATGAATTAATCTTTAATTAAGGAAAATCATAGTTCTGAAGAAGAGAATGAGGTAAAAACAAATGGGGTATTAGTAAAAACAAGGGGAGAATAAAAAGGACAATAATTTAATATAATAACAGAAACATAAAATATGATAAAAAGTCATGGTTATAGAATTAGAAAGCAGAAATGATTAAAATAATATACTCAATGTGAATTCAATACATTGAAAATGAAAGAAAACAGTCTCTATGTTTGAGATGGCCAGCTGAACACTTACATTCACTTTATGACGTCCATTGAGGAAAAAAGTACAAATAAATAAGGACAAATCATAACATAAAGAAAATAGGGATAGGCATCATCATCAGACTAGAGATGTCAACAAACTTCAAAAAGTTATAAAATATGTAAAACTGTAAAGTAAGGACCAGTGACAGTCCTTATCTATAAAGTGTCAGGTAGTATTTTAAGTTTTGCACCCCACACAGGGACTGTCAAATACTCAACTCAGCAGGAATGGCATAAAACAACCATCGACAATACTTGAAAGAACAGATGTGAGTGAGTTAAAATAAAATGTCACCAGGGCTCCCCAGTGGCACAGCGGTTGGGTGCTGAGCTGTGGAGCTGCCGGCAGCAGCCATGGTCGTGACGCAAGTTCCACACCCAGCCAGGGAGATTCCCACATGGCGTGGCAGACCTCTCCTGCCTCGCCCGCTGCTCCCCTCAGCAGTGTGTTTCTGTCGATCTGCCTGTTCTGCTCCCCACTCTGTCTCTGATGAGCCCTCTCGCCGCGCCACGTCTCTGGTCTGTACCCCAGCTTGTATGCATACATAAATAAATCTTTAAAAAAACAAACAAACAATAAAACTTCACCAAAGCAGGAAGTTGGACCAGAGATAGGGCTACTCTTCAGTCATAAGGAAAGACAGAAAGTTTCCACTTGCAGCAAAATGGAAGGACTTCTAGGGAATCATGTATAGTAAAGCAAGTTAGAATGACAAAGCCAACGATAGGATTTTTAAATAATGGATGATCCAACCAAAAATTACAAAACCAACTGGACATTAATAGACAAAGTCAGGTGAAGAGGAGTGGAGGGAGGAAAGGTCAAGAGAATAAAAGGGTTGAAGATGGGGGAAAATATGGCCTGGTGATTACATTGACAGTTTTTATTGTATTACATTATCTCGTCAGTCAATTACGTGTTAACTGTCAAGCTGCCTGTATTTTATAAAGATACAAAAATCAAAATTTTATTTATCCAAAATAAGGATAACTTTAAAAAATGGGTTTAATATACTTCTTGAGATTTGAGAAACTATTACATATAAGAAAATAAAAGTCAAAAGGAAAACAAAATCAGAGAATGTAAAAGTTTTTCCCAGATTAAAAAGAATTCTAAGAAAATTCAGTGGTGGAATGATAAAATTGAATAGCTGCATCAAAAAATTACCTGAAAAGGAGAAATAAGAGCTAACTTTGATGAATGCCTATAAGTATCAGGACTAGTAAAACTATGTAGTCATTGCATATATTAATAGAATTAATCCCCTATACTTCTATAAGATAAATTCTATTATTATTTCCAATGTACAGTAAGAAAACAGTCACCTATTGGTTTATAGGCATGGAAAAGGCACATCTCAGACTCACTATACAATAAGTGAGGGGTGGGGCAGGCGGAGGGAGGGAAGGAAAATCGCACAAAATGGAGTAGAAAAGAACACAAGGGACCATGGAGATGGATCACGGGTGAATTGGTGGTGGGCTACCCAAGGGGAATACAAAATGTAAAAGACATAAATAACAAAAAAATAAATAAATGAGTGAGTCTGGATCCAAAATCTTTGATCTTAATGACTGTACTCAAAAGATGGAACTCATGAGATAAAATATATGAAACATAGAGAAGAAATTAGGAACCCCAATGTTAGAACACTAGCAGGTCATTCCAGTAAGAATAGAAAAAACAAAATATAAAGGAGAAGAAATTATCACAGAAATAATGAAAATCTCTTGCACTTAGAAGGAAATGTGTTTTCAGTTTAAAGGTCCTAGGGAGTGCTGAGGATCTTTAAAAATGTCCTAGACTTAGAAAAACTATCAGGAACTTGAACCTTGAAGGATAACAAGGAAATTCTTTAAAATTCTGTAAAAAAAAATACTAATTAAATAAACAGTTTACTAGTCAAAGATTCTGACATATAGCAGAATTTTTCACCTGATTTTTCTTGATGCCAGAAGAAAATAGAAAACCTTCAAAGTTACAAAAATATAATAGAAATATCATATAGTCCAGCAATACCACTACTGGGCACATATCTTAAAAAATAAAAACACTAATTTGAAAAGATATATGCAGATCTGCATTTCTAGCAACTTCCCTCACAATAGACAAGACACAGAATCAGACTAAATGCCTATAGACAAGAGATGAGGTAAAAAGTCGGGATGTACATACTCAGTGAAATACTATTCAGCTGTTAAAACAGATGAACTCTTGCCTTTTGTGACAGCTTGGATGTACTTTGTGGTGATTACATCTAAAGTGATACATACTAAGTGAAGTAAGTCAGAAAATGAAAGACATTACTGGGTGGTTTCATTCAAATGTGGAATATAAATAAGCAAAGCAAAATGACAAAATGCAACAAAAATAACTCTTAAATTCTGTGGAAAATATTTTGGTTATCATAAAGGAAGGAAAGGGGAGCTGGGGACGATGGGTGAGGGGGTCAATTTGATGACCCTAGAACTTTTGGTGGGTAACTGAAGCTCATACACATATTGAGGTGTCAAACTGTACTCCTTTATATGATTTTGTAGCAAATGGGGAATCAATAAAATTTGATTTAAAAATAAATTTTAATCCTAGAATTCCATAAATTGATAAATTATCAGTCAATTTACAGCAGAACAAAATCTCCATTAAACATAAAGAAAAACAGAAAAAAATATGTTGTTCCTTTGCTAGTTTGAATATATTGCTAGCAAACAAACAAGAATATTAAAAAGAAGAAATAATAAAATTTCAGAAAATAGGAATCTAATCCAGGTTCACAGAGCATCAATCCTGACTGATGCAGGACAAAGTGGGGAAAATAGGAAATTCAAGATACAAACTATGATTAAGACTACAGATTAACTTCATGCCATCTGATTATCAATATCAACAAAAACAAAAAGCAATTAGAAATTCTGGGAAAAAGAAATAAAAGAAGATGGGAAAGTCATAACACAAATATGAATTGCTTTGAATTTTCAAATATGGACTTTATTCCAGTTTTTATGCTGTTGATTTCTAGCAAAATGTTATTCTCATCAGAGAATAGACTCTGAATGACTACAGTCATTTGATATTTGATGAAACTTACTTTTTGATTCATTTACAGTCAATTTTCATTAAAGTTCCACGTGTGCTTAAAAAGACTGTTTATACTGTACTTGTTGGATACATTATTATTTTGATCTACATTAAGTCATAATGCTATTTAAATCTTCTCAATTACTGAAAGTAATGAAAATCTCTCACTATGATTACAAATTTATCTTTTGACTTTTTGTCAAAGATATTTATATATTTTGAGGCTGTGTAATATAGCTTCACTGATTAGCTCCATTCATAACTCTGGAACTTCAAGCACAAGTGTGACAGACCTTCTCATTCCTTTCCTTTAATGCTCTTGCTGTATTTATATCATTGTCTTTCTGTGCTGCAATCTGTTTATAGTTTTCCCCTAATCCATCTTTTCATTCACTACTTCACTCTTGAAATTTATTTAATCTGATGTAATACAAACCCATGGAATTACATTAACCATTGCTCAGATCTCAAATTTTCATTGTTCGGGTCTCTAAAATTCAAATTGTCTACTATATTTTCCATGGTTCCAGATTCCTGTTTTATATTTAACCTTGGCTTTTGTTCTTTGAACTTGTAAGTACTCTGAACCTGAGTTCTAATATCTAAAGTCCTTGTGAATCTATCCACTCTCTGTGGTTTCTATGGGTTATTATTCATGTATGTCTCATTCTCTTGAGTGTTTCATTACCTTTAACTGTATCTTGGACAGTTTAAAATTTATTTGCAGGAACAATTTGAGGCAGGAATTAGTAGTAAATTCCTTCAGATGTTTTTGTGCTTGGTTTGGTTTTGCTTCCACATGGTATTAAGAGTCCACTCATCTGGGACACCTTTAATCAACCAAAATTCACCTCAATAGCTTAGGGAACCTATGTGAGGTGGAAGTAGCTTAACAGAGTGTCTCTATCCTTGAGCGTCCAAAGGCATTGACTTTTGATCCCTCCTAATTTCATGAAGTCATCAAAGCGTAATTTAGTTGGATAGGTTATATTTTAATATTAAAAATTTTCCCATCACAGCAGCTGTATGTGCTGGGCTGATCTATCTGGATTCTTACCCACACCAAGGTTTTGGTGCTGTATTTTCTTTCTTTTCTTTTTTTAATAATTGGTAGTATATTTATTTATATTTTTTAAAGATTTATTTATTTATGCACACAAGCTGGGGTACAGGCCAGAGGCGTGGGGCGGTGAAAGGGTTCACCAGAGACAGAGTGGGGAGCAGAACAGGCAGATCAATGGAAATACACTGCTGAGGGGAGCAGTGGGCGAGGCAGGAGAGGTCTTCTGCACCATTTGGGAATCTCCCAGGCCGGGCGTGGAACTCGCATCGCCACTGCCGACAGCACCACAGCACAGCGACTAACCACTGCGCCACCAGGGAGGCGCGGTCCTGTATTTTCTTACCATATTCCTACCGTTGATGGTAAGGTAAGGTATCTTATTCTTTGATGTTTTTAAAAATTGTAAAAAATATATTTTATCCAGCATCTAGGTCAACTTCAGTAGGATAACTGGTTCCAATATCACAGACAATCCTTCCCTAAAACTTCAAGTATTAGTATTGCATTGATGGAATTTCCTGTTATCCAATAATCTTCCCTCTATAGTAGCTATAAAATTCTATGCCATGTGTCATAAAAGAAACAAAGAGTATTATGCAAAGAATAAAAAATGTCAAATGGTTTACTTTTGCATTTCAATAGCCTTGATCAGTAAATATATATATTGATTTTTGTGCACAACACACTTAAGACCAAAATTATTCATTCACAGTCTGGACACAAGTCCCTCAAATTGAAAAATGAAGCAAGTTAATGAGGAAACAAAAATGTAAGGTATTAGTCAGTGTGTCCTCAAAAGGAGTCATTCCCATGAAACCCACAAAATCTCCCCACTGGCTTATTTAGTACCCAAAGTCTAAAAACAAGATGGTAGTACGATAGACCCTCCCTTTAGGATACTAATCCATTCTACAGACATGATTGTACAGTGGAAACATTGTAATGTGAACCCAATAATACACTGATAATGCATAATTTGTCCTAAAATGGTATAATTCAAAATTTCTACCACATAACTAAACATACATAAGGCTTTGATTCATATAATATAAAAAAAAAACACTGAGCTAATTTAGTTTTATTGGCATTAAATAGATGAAGTGAAAAATAAGTAGACTGACTTAAATTGGAAAAGGTTTTCACCAACAGGCTTCCTTGAAAATAGAAAAGATGTTCAGCACTTAGCCACTTCCTAAAAATGAAGCTTGGTTAAATTATTTTAGGCTAAACTCTCCTAGGCCAATAGCGAATGTCCAGCATTTATACAAAGAGAAATTAACTCTTCTAAATGCTACTTTGTATCTATCAATTTCACCTATTAGCAATGCAATTTTGTCTGTGTTCCTTGTCAAGGGAAAGAATTCTTACTTATTTCACCCTTCATTCCCTCTGCAGGGCCCATCACAGAGCCTACAAGCCAGGAGTTTAACAATTTATTCCAAGAAATGTATATGTGCATGAATAAATTTTTTATCATTTAAGAATTTGACTCTCAGACAATTCTGCATTTCAGCACTTCTATATTGAATTTCTTAATTAGTTTTACTTTTGAGACTATTTAATTTCTTTTTCTCTTTCCCAATTCAACTTCCATTGTGTCATTGAATGAATTTAAAAATTTTTAATAAAGAGGAAAAATGAGTGAACTATATTATAAATTTTGAGGCTAGAAAATGACTAGAAGTAAATGAGGGGATGTTATTTTTCATGTGCTATTTATTAAAAATGCATTTATCTTACATAGCTGAAAAGTGCTTTAAGTTTAAGTGCTATAGTTTTTAAAAGTTCAGGGTTGCTTGGTTAAAGTATGAAGGGCTTGAACTGTACTTGTAGGAAGACATGCTGGTAAATGGATTGGTGAATATCCTTGTTTATAAATATTAATTCAACCAGCAACTTATACTCCCCAAGCTTTGCATCGCTGTATTTTCCGTAGAATCCTTAGAAAACTGCTTTTAGAACAAGGGCCAGTATTTCATCCTCAAGATTTAATAGTGCCACAAAGTATGGTCCATGGGCATAATCTTACTGTTGCTTGTTTTTATCAGTCAAACTTGGCTAGAAAACAGCCACACCTATCTGTCTATGACTGTCTATAGCTGCTTCTACACTAGCAACCTATCTGTCTATGGATTGTCTATAGCCACTTCTACACTACTGACAGAAGAAATAGTCATTGTGACAGAGACCCTGTGATCTGCAAAGTCTTAAATATTCACCATCTGGTCATTTATAGAAGTTTTGCTGATCTCTTCTGCAGACAATAGCAGATGCAACAAATGGATTTCCCCCTTTGTAGACCAGGCTGATCAACAATTTTGTTTAAAAGTTTGTTTTTATTTGACCATATTTGAACATGCAAAAAATAAGTTTTGATGAAATTAGTTAGTTTGAAGTGACCCCTCCCTGGGCTGCAGCTTCTCTTAGTTGCCTTCTGGAGAAAAGAATAAGTTTCTACGAAGGCAAATGTACAACTTTGTCTCCAATTCCACCGAAAAGAATCCTTAGAATCACACTTGCCTTGGAGAGTCATGTCTATTTTTTAGTTGCTAATAAAAGTATCATTATTCAAGGAAGTCAAATCACAATTGGTTCATTTTACCCTACACCTCAAGGTGAAGCTCAGGGTTGTAATCTTATGCTTCTGTTTTCCTCTTCCCCTCCAGTTTTTCAGCTTGTTCTTTATCACTTTCCAACTGTCAATACCGAATGTCCTCATTTTTCTTATAAAGTACTCTCATATATTCACTTCAGATTTAAAATTAAGTTAGTCTCTTATTACCTCATCAATGAGTATATTTCTTCCCTAGTCTATCTTTCCTCCTACACATAGAGAGAAACAGTTTTGTTTTCACATTTTTTCAGCAACATCAAGTGAAAATCAATCCCATCAACCATCCTCAAATAATCCTTCACTTCAGGCTGTGTGGGTCTGTGATCCATTTGTCCCTGGATTTCTGAAAACTGGTGGCCATTTTTTTAAAGAACTTTAACCAGTTGTATTCAAGCTGTGGAGGGTGTCAGACAGCTTGCTTCTCAGTATTGTTTCTTCACTTCTAAATCTTTGGTTTGGAAAATGACTTTCGTAGTTGTATTGAGAAAAATATGCTAGAATTTCCTTTCTCCACTCTCATTCCAAAAAGATGATTCTCCCAAGTCCATCGTGTGAGATTCTACTTTACAGAGGAGGGTGGCATGGAGACCTGGAGATTGGTGGAGGCAGAATCTCAGCTCAGTTCAGAAAAGTTTGAAGATAAGAATGGGGGAAAGTGAGACAAGTTATACATGCCCTGGCACATAGGAGAGAGATAGAGGGAATGACTGGGGACTCAAGGTGCACACCGTAGTCAGGACAACCTGAGAGAGATCTCTGGAATCACTGAAGCAGGTGATAGCTGACAGGAACTTTCAAGCTCCAAAAAACAAGTCTTCTGTGATAAACCTGCTGAACTCCACTGACAAAAGACTTAGCTACCTTCCCAAATTTTCCAGCACCCACAAGACCAAAAGATTTATAAAATCTTTTATCTCTTGGAAGGAAGCTCCCAAGTGATTAAGACTGAATTTTCTACAGAGTTAGTAGAGCATTATAAGTATGAGTTAGTGAATAGAAAAAGGAGAGGATGTTCTGGGCTAGATTTACTAATTTGTATACTTTGAACCTCACATGAGTTAAATTTCAAGGATAAATTGTACCAACAATGCAGTAATCTAATCTCATTTGGCAACAAATAAAAACTGCAATATAATAGCTTTTTAGCTTAGCCATCTAGAGACTTAGGTCCAAATATAGTATTCAATAAAAGTAATTACTTTTTTGAGATTTGTGGAACTTCTTATACTTAATCTCTTTGTTTCCCTTACACATTTGTTTGCTTTTTATCCTGAATTGTACTATTTCATGGGTTGTTTTGTTCAATTTATAACTTGCCTCAAATCCTGCTAGAAAGTTGAATGTGCACAATAAATGGGGGATTGATTCAAGTGTGTTAGTTTCACATTTCTTTAGATTTAATTTTGTTCTAACTAATCTAATCCCATTACAATATAGAAAAAAAATGTTATACCCCTAAGGTGCGTCATGTAGTTCTACTTAAAATTTTTTTTTCATGACGATTACTTCATGTAGTAGATACGAAATGATACTTGTTTTTAAAGTAAAGTCTTTTAAAAAATCAAAATGGTTCAATTATGTAGTCTAGCTAAGGTAACCATAACACTCTGATTTATCCAATTCATTCATTTATGTCACTTGAAAGCATTTTAATTTTGAAGTACTTCTGAGAAAAAAAATATAAATTATGTATGAACAAATAATATTTTACTATTTTGTTTCTGTTTTAATTCTTGTAAAAGAAAAAAATACAGCTACAATTAAGACTTTATCAAACCACCTATTTCTGTTCTCTTTCCTTAAAGGTAGGCATTTGACCAATCTGTAATGTATCAAACTAATACATACATCTCTGTAATTTTACTACTTATCTCTCCATCCACAACAATTCATGAATTTGTTTTATTTGGATATAATATAAATGACCCCTTAACATATATAATGCAGCAAAACTTACTTTTGTCTAGTACTCAAGTAAATTATCAGTTCACTATTTTAAGAGTTAGATTCTGCTTAAATCATTTCTCAAGAGTTGGGTTGCAAGATTCTGCTTTTAATTTTGAGATAACAGCATTTTGGCATATACTTGTGAGAACTAATACAGAGAAATTCCTTTTCTAGCATGACACGACCACCCTTCAGTTACAACCACACCTGCTTCTTCCCCACTGATACTCTAGTCTAAACACCAAACTACTCATCTGTTGTCCATCACTATAGTTTTACCATTTCAAGAATGTTATATAAAAGGAGACATACATATAACCTTTGGTTTTTTTCACTCGATTTGTTTTCCTATGAGTTTCTTTTTTTTTTAAAGATTTATTTATTTTGGCATACAAGCTGTGGTGCAGGCCAGAGGTGTGGGGCAGTGAGAGGGTTCACCAGAGACAGAGTGGGGAGCAGAACAGGCAGATTGATCGAAATACACTGCTGAGGGGAGCAGTGGATGAGGCAGGAGAGGTCTGCTTTGCCATGTGGGAATCACTCCACAGGGCATCGAACTTGCGCCGCAGCCACTCCATAGCGCTGCACTTAACCCATTGCACCACCAGGGAGGCCCTCCTATGAGTTTCTTGAACATCTTTTTTATTCCATATTTACTGAGTTTTATAGTATATCAGTTTGCATAATTTTCTTAGTGGTTTTCACAGTGATATTTAAATGTGTGTGTATGTGGGTTTATATATAATCACAATCACCTGGTTTCAACATACATTACCACTTTTAAATAGCATAGTCTTCAGCAACTGATATTATATTTTTTCTCCAATAATCAGATATGATTTAGAAAACTCATGAAATAGAAAAACAATAACCTTTTTTATTTACCCATGTCTCTACTCGTTTCATTACACTTTCTTCCTTGCTAATGCTCCAAATCTTCTGTTATCATTTTCTTTCTTTTTGAGAAACTTCTATAGTCATTCCACAAGGGTAGCTCTACTGATGAATAATTCTCTTAATGTTCCTCCATTTGCGCAGGTTGCTACTCTCCCTCTTCCTTCCTGAAGGATAGTTTCACTGGCTATAGAATTTATAATGGACAGTTCTTTGCTTTCAGCACTTAAACAAGGCACCAAGTTCTTCTGGTCAAATAAGGAAACTGATTTTGTTTGAACTGGTGTTTCCCTAAAGGTAGGACACTGTTTCTTTCCTACTACTTTCAAGACTTTTTTCCTTTAAGTCTAATGGTTGTGTGCCTTGCCATGGATTTCTCTAGATTGATCTTACTGGAGTTCACTTATCTTTTTGATTATCTGGGCTTATGTCTCTTATCAAGTCAGGGAAGTAATCAGCCATAATTTCTTCAAATATTCTTTCAGCCCCACTTCCTTTCCCTTCTCCTTCTCCATCATCAATATGAATGTTAGATATGTTTTATTATTTCACGGGTGCCTGAAGCTCTATTATTTTTTTTTTCAGTCCACCTCTCTCTGTTAAGATTGAATAAATCATATTGATTTGGCTTCAAGTTCACTTACTCCTTTGTCATCTCCACTCTGCTAGTAAGAACATTTTTGGGGCTTTTCATCTTTGTCATTACACTTTCTAGTTTTTTAAATTTCAATCTTGTTATTTTTGTAAAAATAAACAAAACTTCTGTTTCTTACCATGATCTTTCTAACATTTATTTCAAGAACATTTGTAATTCCTGGTTGAAGTATTTTGTGATGGCTGCTTTTAAATCTTTGTTAGATAGTTCCAACATCTGATAAATCTTGGTTTGGTTGAACGTCTTTTCTCATTTATGTTGATATCACTATATGCTGGGTTACTTTCTACAATATCCTGAATATTTGGGCTATTATCAATTTAAATATTTTATTTTCAAAGGTAGTCACTCTGTTTAGGCTTAGCACACATGTGCTAGTCTATTTTTGTAGGCTGTGAATCCAATGACAATTTTATTTTCTGAGTAATTATGATGTCCTCAGACTGATTGGATCATGCAATGGCTCCAAAAGAACCCTGATGATGTGTCTTGAAGGGATAAAACTTCTTCAGGCCAGGAATCCTAGAGTCCATAGATGGTAAATTGGAGTACAGAGCATATTCCAGGATGGGCACTTGTGGTGGGGGCCCTCTCAGTGGTAGCAATCTGCCTGCATGGCTAGGGTGTAAAGAGAGATTTTCATCCTAGAGAGGACTGAGACTAGTGTTGCAATGGCATATTCTCTACTACCCTGCCACCTGACTGCCCAGTGTCTCCAGATTGGGGAAGTTATTTTCCAGTTCATGGAGCGGAGGAATCCTGGGGTAGGCATCAGTGACAGCAGGCTCTTTCTGTTGGAATCACTCATTTGTCTCGCATAGTAGAAGTCTCAGATCCAAGAACAAAACAAGGTATTCTCCTGTGGCTGCATATCATCTGGGAGACTACAAATGTATCTTGTGTTCCCCTGGTGCTATCATCTCTTTTACAACCCAGGAGAGGAATGAGACAACTGGATCACCTTTAGTTGCTAGATTGGGTATTAGGAAACACAAAACCTGGGCTGTCTTAATATGCTGGGTAGATGACATAGATAGATGTTCGGTTACTCCGTTGTTCTTTGAACCTGAGAACTCCTAATCAGTATGCCCTCTTTCCACTTTTCAGACTGCTCTTTAGGTTGCCACTTGCATTATTTCCAGAATTTATAATTACATTTCATGAAGAGGAACAGAATCCTTAATAATCCAGATGAGAAGTCACATTTACTTTTAATGTTATAAAAAGTTAATCTAAAAATTGCATTAGATCAGGGGTGAGTCTTGAGAATTTCATTTTTCTAATGGCAGGCTGAAGTTAACAAAATCATTTCTTACTAAAATCTTATTTTGAAAATAGATATTCCCACGATTTTCTAGTTTAAATTTATGAAAAACTTTGCAATCTCTTAAGGATAGAGCATCTGTTCAAAGGTGCAGACTTTAGACTTATGGTTCAATAGCATTTTCTGCTAATTAAGGCCTTTCATGTGATAACTGTGGGAGTCAACCAAATTCATCACAAACCAATGTGCTACTATTTTCCATTATGTATATGATCAAATAATTAAAAGGAAACCTGTAGTGAATTTATATAACATATTTCCAGTATGACATCTACTTTGTAAAAGATTAGATATTCAATCTCATGACTATAGAAAATCATAGGAAAGATTTACAACTTTTCTGTACATATAATATTTCTCTAAAATTAAATACTTTTTTAAAAAATATCCCTTTGACTATAAAGATGGACCTAGATGATTTGGGGGACTAGGGTTACTTGTTATTTTTATTTAGAGCTAACAGACAAACAGAAGCTATTGTAAAACTCTTTCTGAACCAGAATTGAAAATTCAAGGTTGACACTTTCCTTTTGGTTAAGGAAACAAAGGTTATTACCCTAGTTTTTATTCTTTGAAGATGTGGGTAATGAGAGATCAAAATTGACTTTTTTTAAATCACTAAGTCTGAAAGAACTCATACAAAAATATCTGAATTCTGATGGTTAATTGTAACTTGAATAGATTTTATAATAGAGATGACACCAGCACACACCCCAAATTGTCACCAGGTCTTAATGGTAATACCTGACAAGTAAGGTTTTTTTCATTTTGTTAAGCTTAATAATAAAGAAATTTCATTACCATTGCCTTGCTCATAGGGGAAAAATAAAGTAAAAAATGTTGAGAAAGTAACAAAGAACTTAGCTTGGTAGCCAGGTGACAAGTATTAGATCAAAACAAGCACTCAAAACTGATTAAAAAGGACTCAACATTAGCACTCAATCAAGGCACATAATTGGATCTCTCCAGTCATGATAAAGTTGAATTTATAAACTGTGCCACAGTTACCTACACTAATGAACAAACTCTTCTTGCTATATTTTCTGTGGTCTAGGAAGCAGGAAGAGCCTTTTAGACTTAAAGCATATACCCCCAACCCAGTCAGTTTCAGTGTTCAAGTCACACGTAGATATCAATCCTTATCATTTTGACTTCTATAACAGCCAATAATTTCCCTATTCACATAAGGATATCCTTTAATGCCAAAAACAAAGTATGCTTCTTTTCTTCTGTGTTTTCTTTATGAGTAATGATTTTAGGTTTTTCCACTAAGGTAGCAATTTGATTCTTGACACACAAAGGTACCACAAAAGAAGTTAATGAGATGAGATTTGTCATAAGAATTATTAGTGATTCATGGGATAATGGTGTCCTTGCTCTATGAAAAAGAATTTGGCTCAGAACTGGACAATCCTTAGCAATTTTTCTACAACCAAAAGATCACCCCTATGTTTCTAAAGACTTTACATATTATCATTAATTTGTTCACCAGACTGAACCTGAAATGTATGCATGTGATATTTGCATATACTGAATACATAATTGCTATCGGGGCTGGTCACCCAGTCAATAATAAAACTGAACTTTATCTCTGGAAGGTATCAATGTTTACTATAACACAAGAGTCTAAGAATCCAGATTTCACTTGAAAGCTTTAAAAATCCATTTTACATTGTACATGGCACAGTATATATTTTCTTTCTTTTCATTCCCCTTTAATCTTTGCTTTACTCCTCCCTTCCTCCCCCGCCCCCTTTCCTTCCCTCTTTCCCTCCCTCCCTTACTTGCTTCTTTCATTATGTTTCCTTCAGGAAAGTTTTTGTGACTTGTCTTCTACATGCTTTACAAAATATATTTTGCTCAGAAGTCTTCTGATTATACAGCTATTCAATAATTATCCTACCAAGAATAATGTAAAAAAAAAAAAGCTTATTGAATGGTTAAAAACAGTGAACAGGAAAATGCTAGCTATGAGTGATTAAACATATCACAGAGTTTGGGATAGAGACTCTTATTTTTCTATAATAAAGGGGTACTTGATTTGCAATGTAAGACCAAGTTACTTTTGTATGTATGATCTAGTTTCACTTGACACATTTAGCCAAAAAATTAGAATCTACCTTCATTTGGTTTTCTGTAACAGGAAATTCTTAATCTCTGATATTACATATTTATATGAAAGAAAGAAGTTCATTCCCTGCTGTCTCTGAGATAGGAAATGATTAACCTATAAGCATTTTCCAATGCCTGAAGGTGGTAAGAAAGTTCCTTTAAATCAGACTTCTAAACATGAGTTGGGTTGTTAGGAAAACAATGTCCCATTTCAGCACTGAAAAAGCATCTGTGACTACTGTGGGTGATACACTCTCTGCCCTCCAAGCTTGGAAAAGCAGCTTTGTCCCCTTCCTGAAGCCTTCTTCCAGCCACACAGTTAATTCTTAGGCACTGGAGTGGACACAATACCCAGCATTGTTAGTCACGACTGTGCTGTTACACAGAACACACTCACCATTTGCCTCTCAGTATGTTTGGACTTATAAGGCTTAGGGCCAAGAAGAACACTCAGCTTCTGTGACCTTTGTGTAAGTGTTCGATATGCATTTGTGTGGGATTATCTTCTTGAAGACTCAATGAGCTTAACAAAGAGAGAAACAGAGAAGAAACTGTTTGAAGTCATCCATTAGAGATGACTTCCCAAACTCAATGTCTGGTGGAAAGAGACGACCAAAATCAGTTGTTCAATTTTTGATTATTGTGGCAAAGGAAAAGGGGGGGAGGAAATTACAAGCCATTTGAAAAGCCAGATCAAGACTCAAAATGAGCAAAGAATAAGATGCCCAGAGTCTGCTCCCATTCAAAATGACAAATTCCAGAAATGTTCACAATCACCACAGTTTGTTAATTGCTACACAAGAGTTATCACATTAATGCAACTAGGATGCCAAAAAGGGTTTAAATGAAGTTAAATGAGTAAAGCACGCAGAATGCTTTTCATTGTACAAGCTTCTGGGTAGTCAGTGAATTGTATAATTGGGATCTCTAATGTTTCCAGCTCATTTGGTCTTTTACTGTATTGTGTGAACTCAACAAACATCTGCCAAAAAAAAAAAAAATGCAATAGTCCAGATCCAAAGATCCTCAATTCAACGATAAAATACAATCTCTCCTCCCATGCAGAGTTTAAGAAGATAGATTTTTTTTAATAAATTTATTTACCTTTTTGTTTATTGATTTTTATCTAATTGGTGCAAGTGGCTAAATCTTTGCTAGTCAAAATATGGTGCACAGACCTGAAGCAGCAGCAGCACCACCTGGAAGCTTGCTAGAAATACAGAACCTCAGACCCATTTCGAGCTAACAGAACAGGTTTAACAAGATCCCAAAATGATCTGCATGTACATTAAAGTTTGAGAAGCACTGAGCTAAAAACAAACAAACAAAAAAAACTCACATGAAACCAGTAATGAAAAAATATATATACAACACATGCAACCAGTAAAGAAAAAAATTATAATTGCTTTACAACTCTTGAGGAGGTCGCATGAATATTTTCAGTTCTTTGACATGCATCTTGGGTCTATAAGCTCTTAGATGGAAGTTCTCTTGCTTTATTGTCTCTTAGGGTTGCTAATTAAATAGGAACAAACTGATGACAGACATTTGACATTAAATACTTGCAAAACTGTAACCATAAAGAAGAAAACAGGTAATTCATGTGCCAAGGGTCTGTTAGTTGTTAAATGTAATCATTTATGGAGCGGGAGCCTGAAACTCTGCATGATGTGCTGTTAGAAGGTTTACAACTGGGTGTTTTGGAGACTGCTCTGAGGAGAAGCCTTTGGTGATTGCTGGCTAATTTTAAGCTGTAGTTAAACTAAAGCCACTAGTGTGAGATCGTGGACCCAAAATTCAGGAGAAAATGTGTACAAGCATCTCTCACTTGACAGTGTGAGCCACATCCAACTTTCTCAGACACACACACACACACACACACACACACACACACACACACACACACACACGGCCACTTAGCTCTCCCTAGAACCTCAAGACTTCAGAACCCAGCTGGAAATCTGCTTCAATACATCAGGAGGAAAATGAAGGAAACCAAGCAGAGAATAGCTTTTGTTTCATGCCTGCAAAGCCTTCCCTTGCTTCCACACCTGTTCTGCACGCCTCACCTGGCTCGTCCTTGGAACCTCTGCTTTGACTTGCACTATCACACCAGCCTCCTAGGGCTGCACTTGATGCTGTCCCAGTGACTCTGACCTGTGCCAGTGTGACCTCTTGATCAGAACCAGACTCTAAAGCAGCATGATGCATCATGATTTTAAAACGAATGCTCAAGTGAACAAGTTCAGATGTGCTTTCTTTTGCTATATATTTTAAAGTAATTCAAAGTTCTATCCAAAAATCTATTCTACAAATATTTAGTGAACCATTTCTATTACTATTACTGTGAGAATTTCTTGACAAGGTGAAAGGAGACTGAATAACAGCTGGGATTCCAAAGGCTCAGGTGTGTTTTGCTGGGGACGTTCACTGGTGAAGTTGAGGCACAGGGAGGAAGGGGGTGGCACCTTGCTCTGGGCTTCATTCTCCCCCAAGCTCAGCACTAAGTTACTGCCTTATCCAGGATACAAAGGACTTGAAAATGACTCTTGATCTTAATTTCCTCAGGAATCTCTCCTTTCCAGTAATGGATCGAATCAAAGCAATACTAGCCCTGCAACTTGTGATGACTTTTCAGGGCAGCCAAAGGCAGGAAGAAGTGGCCTGGGGTAAAGGAAGAGGGCAGAGGACCTGACAGTAGTAATCAGAGGAGGTGCCTAAACTTCGTTACCACCTGACACATGACAGAGGTTTTCTAAAAGTCACACACTTCACATCAAGTAACCTATGGAATCCATTCTTACACACTGAAGTCTTGACCACAGGAGAAAGAGGAATTAGATTCAGGAGAGAGCACTCTTTGCACCACTGATCTGAAGACCATCCTTGATTTTAAAGTTTCCTATGTGGGGCATCTCTGGTGGCACGAGTTAAGTCTCAGCACTATGAAGCTATCTGCAGCCACTGCAGCACGAGTTCGATCCCCGGCCAGGGAGCTTCCCACATGGCACAGCAGACCTCTCCTGCCTCGCCCGCTGCTCCCCTCAGCAGTGTACTTCAGTAGATCTGCCTGTTCTGTTCCCTGCTCTGTCTCTGGTGAATACTCTTACCACCCCACACCTCTGGCCTATACCCCAGTTCTTGTATGCATTAAAAAATCTTTAAAAAATAAATAAATAAATAAATAAATAAATATAAATTTCCCTGTGACTTACACGTTAGGCTATTAGTTCACCTTTTATTTACATCATACACCTCAATTTCTGAGAAAAAGTCTGTTCTACAAAGCAGGAGCAATAATAATAGGAATAGAAACCACAAGGCACTTTTTGTATTATTCCCTATTGACAGTCTTCAGTTACAGTTTTTGTCAGTTGTGACAAACAGGGAAATGTTCAAGTCAGATTCTTTAAAATTCAGCAATCTTGTTTATTTTGCAAAAATAAATAAGAACATGCAATTAGCAAATATTTTATTTTATCTGAATAAAATATGCTAGTGAGTCCCTATGCCAATCATATAATCTCAGGTAGGGAAAATATCTGCCCCAATACATACTAATTTTCAAAAACTAAATTCTGTAAAGCTACAGTTATATAATAGCATCTGTGATCTAACACAGACCATGATTAATCATTTTCATAGCATAATCATGCACATAGAGGTAGCACAAAAATGTATATGAATAAACAAAGTAACCATTGCATCTATAATAAAAATGCCATGGTTTTATGGGTAGTGACTAAGAATAATAGCACAGATACGCGGCATGGCCAAGCATGCTGTACTGTATTCCTAACTTCAATTCATTGAAAACAGGGAGTGAAAGGTATACACCAATGTTTCCACCTTGAGTCTTACTTCTCAGAATCTTAAATGTTCTCTAATGCCGTCAGTATCTCTTCCATACATTTATTTACTGTTGAATCTTTAATTATGTTATGATGTAATTAAAATAATTCATAGATTTGTCAGTATTTGGTTAATATATTTTTGAAGAGCACTTGGGAAAGATTCAGATAGGCACTTAAATGTGAATGCTTGAAATTACCCAGAGAACTATGGGACATATTTCCATTCTAAAATATTCAGGTTTAATATCATAATTATTGGACAAAAACCAAATCAATCATCTACAAAAAAATATAAAGCAGCAAATTATACTTTTATGTATGGCTAATTTATTTTGCAAGAACATTTTAAGAACCTCATTTAGTTGTTTTAACTTAAATGTCTAAAATTAACCTCAAGAGAAAAATATATTTTATTTATAAATATGAAGAATGAACATTGTAACTATTGGAGTAAAAGCAAGTTGGAGGTCTGCAGAGATTACAAGAAACCATTAATCATGCTCTCAGGAGAATGTCACTTAATTTCATTTACCTAAACGTTTTATATTTTAGACTTGTGCTTTGGGGAGATTTTTAACATTCAAAGGGTAATTTTATGAAGAGCAAAAGAAAATGGAACTCAAAATAATTAAAGAAATGTCATTTAATAAATCACCATGATATGTATTAGCAGAATTTAGTAACCATTACTTCTCGCAAGGTTTGTAAACCTCTGTCTCATAAGACAAACTTACAGAGCCAACTAATGGAGACATTAGAGACATCATCCACTAGCTCCATCTCCACACAAACTACTAAACAAGAAGTGAGCACTTTAGATTGATCCTAGAAGCCCTTTCTTCATTCATATGAAACTACCCGTATCGTATCAAATAATGATCACCAATACGCATGGAGAAATGGAAGCCACTGTGTTCTCTTTGACAATGTTCATTACTCTGTCTTTTCCCAGCACATATACTCCCCTAGAAGGCAGGACCCCCAAAATACTGATGTCCCCGGAGACAGAGTAGATTTCCATACTAAGCTCCAGCTTCTTTTAGTTCCTGCAGCAATATCTTCACACTGGAACCAAGTTAATCAGTAGCATGTGAAAATGCTCATTGACCAGGCACAGTGGAGAAAGGATGTGGGTTAACCATGTCTCTGGGATAAAGCAGTGATATAGCAAGTCTAGCGCTACATAAACCAGAATTTTGCCAACATCAGAATAAAATCCAGGTCACAGGTCAAGAATAGCATGTAGAGACGCACTGTGGTTGCATTCTCTTCTTCAACCTTTCCAGTTTAAAGGAGAATATATAATAAACTTGGAAGATGTTCCTTTTCTTGCACTTTAAAATATTTGCTTCCTTTTACTCTGTACATTTCCACATTTTTTATAACATTTGTCTAGATTTCAGGACTCAAAACCATACTATGTTTTTAAAAATCATTAAGGATCCCAAAGAGCTATTGCTTATGTGGGTTACAAATATCAACAGTTACTAAATGCAATATCAAATTTGAGAATTTTTTAGAAAAACACATGCACAAGGACATATTCTACTAGCTGTCAGGGTACTGACATCACCATACATTACGTGGCCTTTGGAAAACTCCACTGCATACTTGTGAGAGAAAATAAAGTGAAAAAAACAAAAATTATCCTGGTATCAGAAAAAGTGTATTGACCTTGTGAACTGTCTGAAAGGGGACTTTCAGGAGCCCCGAAATAGCAATTTGGGAACTGCTAGTTAGAATATATAGAAGACAAAGGGGATTTAAAAAAAGATGATTAAATAATTATGTCACAAGTTCGACAAAAAAGAAGAATCATGATACAAGAGCATTCAAGGCAATAGCTATTTCAGTAGGATTCTAAATTTAGATGTAAAAAATTGTAATTATGTGGAATTCATATCAACATTTATATTCTCATGTCAAGGGGTTGTGTTATTTTGTGTAAACAAATAATTTGAGTCAATTATCAATGAGAACAGTCTTTTTCATGACCATTGAATTAATGTCTTTATAAAAAATAACAATAAAATTTAATGATCTCAAAAGTCAGCTTTGGCAATCCTAGAACATGTTCAAATTCCAGTAAATCTTGAACTCATCCATTCCACTTTTTCAAGTTGTTCCAACTAAATGCCACAGGGGTGAAATAGACAGTGTTTGGAACAAGACTCCATAAACAGAAGCCAAAATTATACCCAGAGCTAATATTAAGAACATGTTCTTCATCTCATCTCCTCAAGAGCACGGTAGGTTTTTCTACCAAGGAACTCTATTCCTCCTTCTCTTCTGCCTCACACATTTCAGTTTTAATCTGTACATCAATTCCCTGCCATAACTGCAAAGTGATAGGTTTCAGATGAGGCATGTACTACAGTTGGCTATACAGAACAGAAATGGCAAAGTAAGGAAAAAGGACACAGTTACAAGAATCCAGTTTCTGCTCTATTCTTACCCTTTGGAACTGATTAAATATTACCACCAATAAATGATCATGGGGACCTCAATTTGCTTCCTAGCTATATCACGCTGACCTCCTGAAATATTGTCATTAAAAAGCACTTATGAAGTCCCACTTATGTTGAGGATAAAAAAATCATAAGATAAATTTGCTCTCACTTTAACAAAAGGAGAACACAGATAATATATAGAAAACAAATTTTTAAAACAGAATCAAAACATGATGAAACAATCTTAGAAAAGAAAAGAATCATGGTCACTTTCTTCCCTAAATGAGTCAAAGAAAGAAAAAAAAGCCACTGCAGATGCAGGTAAGAAGAAAACTGCTAAACTTTCAGCAAACAAAGCATATGACAAGGCTATGTGTGGACTGGCATGCCTGCTTAGTGTGGGAGACCCGGATGAAAGGGGCATCATGATACCCCCTGCCAATTATTTTCCAATTATTTCATTATTTTTCCAATTATTTTCATGAGTACTCATTAGAGAAGCTGGAAGTATGGCAGGAGAATGGAGAAATAGTAATAGTGCAATTGTAGGGCAGCCGAGGAATGTGTGGGAAACGGACCAGGCAATTTGGGCCTCACAATTAAGTATCATAGTTGTCTACCACTAGAACAGTGGAGAGCCAAGGGAACCCTGTCCCAGGTATAGACCCACTGCATCAGCTTAAGTCTAAAAGTATTTGCAGGAAGATGAAAAGAAACCCAATGCCAACACTAGGCCTTTACTGAATACTAGCAGAGTATTTAGGAGCTATTGCTGAAGAAGCTAAAAGAGATCCCTCGAGATGAAGATGCATTGAGGCTTGAAGTGTGAGACTCAAACATATTAACCTTACAATTATGCCCAGCTTGGATCACATACAACTGGGGTTAGTGGGGAGACACTATTGAGAGAGAACCCACATACACACACAAATAAAGTGTAGATATGCATAGTCTGCTAACATGCAACAGTAGATGAGAACTGAGGCACAACTGTGATTAATAAGAAAGCTGAGACACAACTCAACTGCTAACTAAATTAACTCACCATATGAATTCACCCCAACATGCATATGTACACACTGTAGTTTGACAGGAGTATCTTTTTCTGAGCATAAATACTATTTTCTTTTGTTTTTACTTTTCTTTTTTTAAACGTAATGTTCAGAATTCAATAAAAAGAGATTCATGAAAAGTCAAGAAAGTGTAAACCATCAAGAGAAAATAGTTTTATATTTTTAACAGTTAAAATTAGTTCATAGATAATAGACAATAAACAATAAATGCGTTAGAACTATAATAAACAATAAATAAACAATAATAACTATAATAAACAATATTATTATTTTTTTTTAATATATATTTTTATTGTTATTTATGTCTTTTACATTTTGTATTCCCCTAGGGTAGCCCACCACCAATTCACCCGTGATCCATCTCCATGGTCCCTTGTGTTCTTTTCTATTCCATTTTGTGCCCTTTCCCTTCCCTCCCTCCGGCTCCTTCCTCCCCCCCTCCCCCCCCACTGATTGTCT